>PVHP010022472.1:0-28383 GCA_004024765.1 Zapus hudsonius
CCCAAGCCCTGAGCTCAGGCGGGAGTGGGCCAAGGTGGCCAGCAGGAGGGCCGGGGCAGGGCCTGGTCTTGCAGGAAAGGGAGGCTGGCCATCCATGACGGCCTCACCCAACAGTATCTGGCTGCAAGGAGAGACAGCAAGAGGCACACTGAAGGGTCACCTTAGAGAGGCCATATTAGTACCAATAAGCTGGAGCACATCAGAGTAAGGTGGGAGGATCCTGTGCTTCTGAGGGCTTGCCACTGCTCCGTGCATGCATGTGTGCGTGTGTGCGCGTCCGTGCATGTGGATGCATGTTCATATGTGTGGGTACATGTGTCCACTTGTCCTGCCTTTGCAGCCAAGATAGGATGGTGAACAGGCTTCTATGCACCTATGTTCATGGCAGCACTGTTGACCTCCAGCCATGAGCTGGAGGTGACCTATGACTTCTCTTGGGTGAACGGTAAGTTCAAGTCGGGGCAGACCCAGATGGAAAAAAATTCAGACATATGTCACAACATGGGTGACTCTTGAGGACATTAGACTAAGTAAAATAGGGCAGCCAAGAATATAGAAAAAAAAACCCTACAAATACTGTATGGGTCCATTCATATGGAGTGTTCAGAGTCATCAAATTAGGAGAGACAGGAAGCTGAATGGATTACCAGGGGTGAGGGCAGGATGGGAAGTCACACAGGGTATTAGTTGTGCAAGATGATAAAAGCTCTGGTACTGCTCTCGGACAGCATAGGTTGATACAGGAAAACCCTGGGGCCTGGAGTGGGCAGCTTCCCAGGGGTTGTTGGCCAGAGAGGCTCCCAAACAATACAGATTATCGTGAGTGCTCTTGGTTGTCCACCAGAATTCGATGATAAAACCCTATTACTGAAGACACCTCATACTTCAGCTGCAGGACACTGGGAAATCAAGCTGAAACTCATCTGGAAGCTTCTTCCTCGCTGGCTAGACACCACAGGGCTGGAAAGTGCTATGCAGCCTGCTGGGGGGAGAAAAGTCATCAACAGTCGTACCCAGCAAGGGGCCCTGTCAGCTACACCACCACCCAGGTGGGCAAGATGTACCCACTGGTACAGCGGTGGCCTGTCTGTTATGGGGGGGAACCAAATGCTGTCTGATTGGCTTTGAGACCTGCTCCATAGGAAGGAATTCACGTTTGGTACTGAAAACTTAGTCAAAAGCCTATGGCTGGGAAGGTCCTAGGCATTCAGGGAGGAAGCTGCTACTGTTATTTGGCTAATCAAATTCCCTTCCAAATATTTATTTTTTTGCCCATAGGTTGGTGCTGATCTCGCCTCCGGTCAGAGAAGCTTCTTTTTATAGATGGCGGTGACGACTGGACAGGCTCAAAACTCTTCAGAGTGCTGGGAGTAAGTGACTTTTGAGTGCTCAGTGCTAAATAAGACATCTATATCACCCCCTCCAAGGCTCAGGGAACATCGAGGAAGAGGGGTGGAAAGGATGTAAGACCCAGAGGGTGGGAAGGAGGGTTTTGGAACAATGTCTTCCAGACATTAAGTAGCCATTGGCATTCATGACCTCACAGTACCTGTCCTTACCTGCACAAAGTCTGTATAAGATAGGACCCATTGACATTCCGTCACGCACAATGGACGGGAAAAAAAACCCATCGATGTGAAGAGGGACCAGCTGAAAAGAAGGAATTCAGTGGAAGAAGGCTGGGCAGGGAATATGAAAAAAGTAACAGGAGGGAAGTCTGATCAAAATACATTATGCACATGCATGAATATTGTCAATAATAAAGTTATAAAAGAGTTCTAAGCTAGGTCTGGTGGCTCACACCTGCAGTCCCAGATCTTTAGATGCCGAGGCAGGAAGATGATGGCAAGTTCGAGCCTAGCCTGAGCTACTTAGTGAGTTCTAATCCAGCCTGGGCTACAGAGGGATATACTGTCTCACAAAACCAAAGCCAGAAAAAAAAAATTTCTAGACAAGAATGGTGGGCATGGCTGCCCCAAAATGTGGCTCTACTTAATATCACCAAATTGTACACTTAAACGTAGCTGAAATGGAGATGTTATTCCAAGGAAAACAAATGTGCCACCGACCAAGAGGACAGCTTCAAAGAGGGGGAGGAGCCTGGCAGCCGCTGGGCCACTCAAAGGCTTTCCACACGTTTCTGTGAGGCACCAGCTGTCACTGGAGATGAAGGACAGAGGCTCCAAGAAGCAGGGTCACAGTTACAAGGCACGGGCCTGACATTCAAAGAGAGCTCAAAGCCCGTGTAAACTGGCTCCTGCAGCCCCGTCCCCAACTTTGCTCTCTTCACTCCAGTCCTGTTTGGCTCTCTTAATGGCTTCCAACAACTGACAACAAGTTTCCCACCTCAGGGCCTTTGCACTCACGCTCTCCCTGAGCAGCCAGCTGCTGATCTGGATGGCTGCTTCTCGCTTCCCACAAAGTCCTTCCCCCAGTTCTACCTGCCACGTAAACCACACATTTAGATCTTTCCAGAGTCACTGCTATGAAACAGCCTCTGTGCATTTCTCTCCTGGTGAGAAAGGAAAGCCCATGACGACAGGGGCTCTTCTGCTGTTGCCATGCTTAGTGCCCAGAGGGACACTTGGCACTGAGGCAGCAGACCGCATGAGAATGCTGGATGAAGTGCCGAGTGTCCCTTCCTGGCCAGCCACGAGGGCTGTGAATATTAGGAGGGTCCTTTGCTTCAGAAAGGCTTTCAGTCCTGACCTTGGCAGTGGGGCTGGCTTCCTCCTGTCTGACCTGCTGGCACGTGGTGAAAGCAAGCAGTTTCCAGGGCACGAGAGCACTGGCCACGGCGAACGCTTCAGGCTGGACAGGATGTTGTTCAGGGACAAGAGTCATTCTAGTCTACCTCTTTCTGAGCTGTCACAATTCCTTCCAGCGGGAAGCCAGATCATGTGACACGTCACTCAGGAGCCCCCTCATCCGGCAGAAAAGCCAGTCTTCTTCAATGAGCTCCAGGACCAATGCCAAGTGGTCACCCACTCTGGCCTCCCTGGCTCCTTCCAGACATTTCAAGAACATCTGGAGTACACCAGCTCATCAGTATCTCTGCATCTGTCAGGAAATGACAAGACACTAGCCAATACCACTTGTATGAGGTATGCAGAGCAACCAAACCCACAGACAGAAGGAAAATGGTGGCCACCAGGGCAGAGAGTGAGGCTGGGGTAGGGGAGGGCTGTGTTTAAGGAGTGCAGAGTTTCACTGTGGCAAGATAAGAAAGTTCTAGAAATGAACACTGCAATGTTGCACATATGGCTGCACTTAGTGACATTGAACTATGCAATTCAAATGGTATCATAAAATGATACATTTATACATTATAATTTTAAATGTTTATACTCAATTTATATACTGGAAAATCTTTAAGTATGATTCAAATATCTCACGTATATGAATCTACTTCCTGAACAACAAATTTCATGAATCTAAATACATATTAAGGGTTTCTGACTAAAATTTAGCATCTGAATTGAGATGTCCTCTAAGGGGAAAATAGCAGATTTTGAAGACAGGACAAAAATGTATAATATAAAGATTTTATAGCAGCTATCTGCTAAAATGATAATATTTTAGATATATTGAATTAAATGGGAAAAAAACTGAAGGAAAGTGGGGAATTAACCTCTGATATACGCTACGTGAATGAATCTTGAAGTCATTATGTTAATGTCTGATTCCACTTGTATGAAATGTCCTAAATAGGCAAGTTTATAAAGAGAGAAAGAGCTGTGGCTGAGGGGGTAGGGAGTTACCCTCCGTGGTTACTGAGTTTCTATTTGGAACGATGAAGTTTTTAAAAATAGAAAGTGATGCTGGGTGGGGTGGTGCACCCGTGTAATTCTAGCAGTTGGGAGTTAGAAGCAGAAAAATCAGGAGTTCAAGGCTAGCCTTAGCTATCTAGGGAGTTCAAGGGCTGGCTTGGCCTACATGAGACCCTATCTCAAAAAAAAAAAAAAAAAAAAGCCAAAGCAAACCAAAGTGGTGATGGTTGTCAACACAAAGCATATAATTGACAGGGCACATAATTAATGCCACTGACTTGTACGTTCAACATGGTCAAGATGACAGGTCATAGATATTTTAAAAATACTTTTTATTTATAAGGAGAGAGAGAGAGAAAGAAAGAGAAAGAATCAGCTGCTGCAAACTTCATATACACACACCCCTTTGTGCATCTGGCTCCACATGGGCATTGGGGAATTGAACCTAGGTCGGTAGGCTTTGCAGGCAAACACACTAACCACTGAGCCATCTCACCAGCCCTCATGTTTATCTCTCTCTCTCTCTATATATATATATATATATATGCAGACATATATATGCCACAATAACAAACACCAAAAATGTGAAAAATAAAAGAGTATATGCAAAAGATCGTTTTATGTGCATGTGTGTCCATGTGCGCATACCTGTACACACACGTTTGTGGGTACATGTGTGCAGGTACACGTGCACATATGTGCATGTATGTGAGGAGGCCAGAGAACAACTTTGGGTGTTATTCCTCAAGAATGCCACCCACCTCTTCTTGAGACAGGGTCTCTAACTGGCCTGGAGCTCACCAACTAGGCTGAAGTGGCTGGCCCACAGGCTCCAGGGGTCCTCCTGGTGGTGCCTCCCAGGGCTGGGATTACAGGCATGCACCCATGCGCCCAGCACTTTACATGGGTACCCTGGATTAAACTCAGAGCAAGCATTTTACTCACTGAACATCTCCCCAGGCCAAGATCATTTTCTGAAAGCTAGAAAGGGGTGTCACACAGCAGCAAGTCAGGTAGACATCAGTGTGGAAGGGGCGGTGAAATGTCTCAGGCTTTTTCTCAGATTTGGACTTAAAAGCATTTTCCCAGGCACATTCCTGGGCCTTGGAGAAAGGGTCCTGAGAATAACATCTTCCTTCTGCAGAATTCCCAAGGATAGGCCTGCAGGCTGACGTCCCACCCTGGGCCCCTGTGTCTTTGGACATAGAGCCACCAGGCACAGTGCCGATGGCCCCTTGGGAAGCAGGCTGTGAGCAGAGCAGGGTCCAAAGTGCTGGCTTTAACTTTCTAAGAAGCTGCATGGAAGCTCAAGGTGAATGACTTTCTTATGCCCTATCAGTTTACCTATAACATACAGAGAACATACCTTGCCGTGTTGGCTATTAAGCACATTTCCTACTTATGATAACTATGGGCTCATTAGGGGACAAACCCATCAAAATTTAGGAGCATCTGCACTGTTAAATTACACCCCCCTTAAGCATATGCTTAAATAGGTATGCATACCTATTCATGTTATAGACTTCAATGTTTTGATTAGCAGAATATGTATTAAGTCATCTGTAGAGAGAGAGCTAGTAACTTATAGTTACCCCCAGAGAGCCATGTGGCCTCACCTTCTGAAAACCTCATTTGCACACCTGGGCAAGTCTGACAGCCTGAGTTTGGATCTCTAGGATCTATGGACTCAGCAAGCTACATGGTAGAGACAAGAGAATCCCCAGAAAACTGTAGGCAGCTAGCCTGGAACACACAGCAGTGAACAAGAGATCCTGCTTTGAAAACCTTGGAATGAAAAGGTTGTCCTCTGACCAGGTCACACACGCGTGTCACGGCAAGCGTGTGCCTGCCCTCCCACAGACACGGATTCTTTCTTTTAAGTGGGACAGGATACAGTTCAGTGGTAAAGTGCTCGCCTAGCATCTATGGGGTCCTAGGTTCAATCCCCAGCACCACAAGAAAAATAAAAATGAAAGCAATAACAGAACCCCTCCTCTGCAGAAAGGCCAAGAGGAAGAGAGACAGTGCTTGAAGGCAGAGGCACCTGGCTGCCCTGCTGTGTGACTTCTTCCCAGGTGCATCCTGCTCCCATTTCTTTCTCAGACACAGATGACAAATGAACACCATCTCTACTCCAAACCTCTCAGGTACCCTCCTTTGAAGAGCTCAGCATGCTGGGACCTTAACAAGGACACGCACAAAACCCCTACCCTGTCTCTTGTATTTTAAGGGGTTTCTGAGAATGGCGTTTACTTCCATGCTAAGGCTGTATATGTAGATGGAGTAACTAACCCCTTCTACCTGCTCCTGTCTCCAAAGTAAGTGTGGCAGTTTAAGCCATGGTGGCTACTGTCACGGCAAGGTGACAGGTATGAGGAAATGCTGCACTGTCCTCAACAGCCACGTGGGGGCTAACGTGCATGGAGATGAACTACCACACACACAGGTTTCAGAGACAATATTCAATCATGCAGCTACGCCTGGCAGAGCATGCTTGGAACACCTGTAACATCAGCACGCAGGAGGCTGAGGCTGGGAGTTTGAGAGCTCAAGGCCAGCCTGGGCTACATAGTGTGAGACCCAGTGGAGGAACAAAGGAAGAAAGGATGGCAGGGAGGGAGGGGGAGGAAAAAGAATAGGAAGGAGGGAAGGAAGCAAAGAAGGAAGGAAGGGAAAAGGGAAGAAAGGAAGGAGGAAGGAAAGGAGCTGAGTAGTTATTTCCTATATCTGAAACTTGTTAAATTATCACATCGTAGATATACTAGTTTAAGTAAAATATGTTAACATTTATTTCACCACTTCCTTGTACATTTTTCAATGTGGCTCACATCTCTCTTAGCACTGGCCTAGAGAGCTGCAGGGACCACCTCTACTCTGACTTATTTAAAATCATTTCTCTTTATTTGGGTCCCTATGGCTGTTTGCTGTTACTCGTAGCTAAGCGCAATCCTTGTTGACTCCAAAGAAGAGAACAATATAGGAGTTGGGCCTGGTGAACTTCTGGGGGCCTGCCTGGGTCAGGACTCTGCCCTCAGCCTGACACCCCACCTTGCTAAGAGTCACACTGACTGGAGAATTCCCTGCCATGAGAAATACCCACCTCCCAAAGCTTAAGTGAGTGTATGTGGTGTGTGTGCACAGATGTATGCCCTCGGTGTGCACACATGTGAGGCCAGAGAACACCAGGTACCTTCTATCCTCCCCTACACAACTGAACCCTAGCAGAGCATCAAGTCCCAGCAATGCTCCTGTCTTCCCTTCCTGCCCCTTCCCACAGGACTGGGGTTACAGGTGACTGGGGGGCCACACTTGGCTTTCTATGTGGGTGCTGAGAATCAAACTGAGGCCCTCGTGCTTGTGTGGCAAGAGCTCTGCTGAGTCATCTTCCAGCCCCCGAGATATTTTTTTATTATGAAAAACCAACGTAGAATAAATACTTCAAGGAGCAGGAAAGAGGGAAGCCCGGGGGCCCCTTCTGGTGTGGGGAGCACAGTGATCATCTGCTCAGAGTCCTCTTCCTGCCCTGCCCAGTGGCCCATTTATTTGGATAATCTGGCCAGAGATTCCCTGGGGCCTTGTATAATCCTGGGTGGGCCAGGGACTACAAAATAAGTTTTGTTTTTCTCTAAGACAAAGGAAAGTCAACTCCTCAGGACCTGTTGGCTCCTTTCCCTTCCCCCTTGGAAGTTCTATGAGTCACCAAATGCTAGCCAAGACCAGACAAGTTTGCAGTTGCCATTGCAGGAGTGAAGGTGCTCAGAGGAGAGTGTGGACAAGCAGCTGAAGGGGCCAGCTGGGACCAGCTTCTGCCAACCCACCATGGAGCCTTGGAAATACAAGACTCACCCAGGAAAGCTCCCGTTGGCATATAGTTCACGCATCTGAGCCCCGAGTCTCTTCCTTAGACCACACCCTGCGCCGGATGAGCTGGACACAATCAGGTCCCTGTCCTAGGGAGCTCACAGCTGAGAGAGACAAAGCCATCCCTGAGGGATGTGGATCAGGAAGAGAGCCATCGGGCCAGGGAGTGTGGGACCCCAAGGCGGCACCAAATCCATTTTCAAAGTGGAAAGAGGGAACCATGGGGCACAGGGAGGAGGGGTCTTGCTGAAGTTGAATCAGAGATCAAGTGAGCCAGGCCACAGCCCTGTCTGGCTCTAACAGCACAGCCTGTCCATGGAGCAGGACCCTAAAGACTCCACTACTGGAGGAAATGCCAGAGGAATAGAATGTATTCCTGAGAACAAGCCCTCTCGTGCTGTGCACTTTCTTTGCATCTCTCCATCATTCCCTCCTTCCCTGTCTTTCAAAGCTTCTTCTCTTTCTTTCTCCCTTCCCTTCCTTCCTCTCTTCCTTTCTTGTTGTTCATTGACACAGTCCCACTGTGTGGCCCAGGCTGGCCTCAACCTCTAATCGTCCTGCCTCGGCTCCTCAGTGCTGGGGTTCCAGACCTCCTCCACCACGTCCAGCCATGTTCTGTTTTCAAGCAGGGCTTGCTGTCACTGCAAACTTAGTGAAACCGGGTAGTTTAAGCTGTTTTGTGAACTGTGAAGCAGTCTGCAAAGGGTAACCATGCCATCCTTGTTGGCATTGGGGCAGCAACAATCCCTGCCACACACACGCTGCTGCCCTGCTCTTCACTCGGGAGCCTCATCCAAGGCCACCCTAGTCTGGGCTCTAGCCCTCACGGGTATCCATCGATGCCCACTTTGCAAAACCTATGGCATTCAGGTAGTCAAGGCCCACCATGTCACCTCCTGCTTAAAGAAGGACCCTTCCTCACATGACGGCTCTGTTTGGGATGCAAGCAACTAGAAGCAATGTAAACAGAGCCATTGTGAAACAGCTACCAGATGGGAAACCATTCAAAGCCATGGATGAAAAGATAAGAGCCATACAAACTGATGACACAAACTCCAAGCTACATTTTTGGGTGAAAACAATACAGGACGAAGGTTCTCCTTAAAGCTAGGACTGTGGAGAGAGAGAATCTGCATTTTCAGATACCCAGAAGGCTGTGGCAGGAGGATTGTTTGAACCCAAGAGTTATTGATCAGCCTGGGCAATATAATGAGGCCTGACCTTGGAAAAAAATAGACAGGTGGGGTCATACATCGATGTCTACACCCTACAGGGACCGTCAGGAAGGCACACAGGAATTGATACTGTCATGAAGGAGGAACCTTGGGGAGTGAGGAAAAGAATGTTTTCATTCTCAGCATATGCTACTTAATCAATTTTAACATTAATTTTTAATTAACTATATTAACCTAAAGAAAATCAGATTCTTTTGAGACGAGGTTTCATGTAATCCTGGCTGACCTTGAACTCACTATGTAGTTAAGGATGACCTCGAACTTCTGATCTCCCTGTCTCTACCTCTGAAGTACTGGGATTATAGCTCCACCATGCCTAGCTTATGTGGTGCTGGGGATCAAACCCAGGGAAAGCACCTTACCAGCTGAGCTATATCCTCACCTCAGTTAGCTTTTCTTTAAAAGACTGAGAAGTACTGATAAAGCCGGTCATTACTCTGTATCCGTGGGGAAATTGGATCCCAAGAGTCCTCCTCAACAAATACCAAACTCTGGATACTCAAGGCCATTCTGTGAAACAGTATGTAGTGTTTGCATAGAACCTGTACACATCTTCCCGCATGCTTTACATCATCTTAGATTATTTATAACATCTAATAAGTGGAAATCCCACTCAAATAGTTATTATATTGTATCATTTAGGAAACGATAAAAATCTATACAAACATTTTTTTTTCAATCCATAGCCAAAAAACTTATGGATACACAGGGCTGCTGTACATTCGTAAAATGAACCAAGGTAGACCTGAATTAACTACTTTGTATGAAGATAAGCAAAAAAGGGGATTTTTTAAGAAACGTGTGTATGTGTGCAGGTTCATGTGGGGAAGTATGCATGCATATATGTATGTTCGTGGAGGCCAGAGGTCAACCCCAAGTGTCGTTTCCCAGGAATGATCCATCATCATGTTTGACACAAGGTTTCTCACTGGTCTGGAACTCACCAACGAGGCTAGCCAGGAAGCCCCAGGGATCCTCCTGTCTCTGCCTCCAGGTACTAGGGTCACAATGTTCAATGTTTTTACTTGGGTTCTGGAGACTGCATGCATGGTAGCACTCTGCTGATTGAGTTACCTCCCAGCCGGGAGAGAGGGCTTCCTTCTTAGCGTACCATCACTAGGTAGTGGACTTGCCAACACTCCCGCACTGTGCTGTGTTCAGGTAACCTTTACACCCTCCACTGCAGTGAGCGTGAGGTGGTGGCATATCCCTTTGGTCTCCAGCTTTGAATGGTGGTCAGGTAAACAAGCAGACCCAAAGTTCATCTCTGCTTTTCTTCCAGAGTACAGAATTCATGCCCCACAGACCCACCTCTGCCTTACCAGCTGCCCACAGCTGTCCATATTAGGCAAAGAGGTACTTGGCCTGCTGTAGCCTTGGTGAGTGACTTCAGATGCCAGGAATGTCAGATAGGCTTATTCAGGCAGGAGATAGCAGCCGAGTGCTCCCAGCTTCACCCCTTCCACCATACACTCCCTCTCACCTGCCTCTCAGCCAGCCTCCCCCTGGGCTTCCTAAGGCAGCGCAGAAGGGCACAGCAAGCTCTGCACAGGGAGGCGGTGCACAGGCAATGGTAGGCAAGGGTTGAGATAAGGAAAGAGTGCAGGCACCTTGCTGGATGCTTCTGAAACACACACATATCCTTCAGAAATAATAGCCTAAGAGTTTTCATCCTGTCAGCAGGCCCCAGAGTCCATGAGTCATTTCCTGTAAGCATGCTTTTGTGATAAGATGGACAATGTTTGCTGGTCTGCAGTGATCACCTATAATTATGGGGCAAGCCTGGAGAAGGTGGTGGAAGGAGCTTTAAGGCTGGATTGATGGAGGTATCTAGTCCAGAGAGGATGGGGACACTCTGTCCATGGTCCCTCAAGTCCTCTATGAATTCAAGACCCTCTTCTCTTTCTTTTCATTCATCCATTCCTTCTGCTTCCTCAGGCTCTCACCATCTCCTCACTCACCTTTCTTCTTTCTTTCCCATTCACCCTCTTCCTGGACGATCTTTCTGGCTACATTCCTTCAATCGATTCCGTCAGCTCTTCAAGACAAACTCCTACTCACCTATCAGACTCCGCATCATCCCTTCTCTTCCAGGAAACATTCCCAGACTTCCCTGATCGCAGTTAGTCACTTGTTTTTCTAGACTCCTGCATTCCAGTGTGCACACCTCTCTCACAGCCCTTTGCATGCTCATGGTCATAATGGCTGAATCTTTGCTGATCACTTAGTATGCACTAGACAACGTGCTGAGGGCATCACAAAGATGACCTGATTAACTCCATGAAATAGATACCATTCCTCTCCTCATTTACAGAAAATGCTACAGAACTAGTAAGTAGCCTGCCCAAGTATACAGAACTAGGAAGAGGCTGACGGACACCTAGGTAAGGGCCTGCCACATAGCACCTGTTCAACAGTTACTCTCTCGTGAATTAAATAAGTGAACAAATATGGAAGCGATTCAATGTCTGTCTCCATTATATAAAGCTCAAGTGAGAATCTTTTTTTTTCCTTATTTTTAAATTACTGTTTTTAAGACAGGGTCTCACATAGCTCAGGCCGGCCTTGAGCTTTCTAAGCTGTTCTCGATCCTTCTCTGCCTCCATCTCCCCAAATCCTGGGATTATAGGTGTGTGCCAGCTTAGGAACCACTTTTTTTTTTTTGAGACAAGGTCTCTTGTAGCTCAGGCTAGCCCTGAACTCTCTGCAGCCAAAAATAGCCTTCTTGTTCATCTTTTAAACCATCACACTACTTACTTACTAGCTAAGGTGTAGAGTCCTAGAAACACCTAAAGAGAGAGCAAAAGACGGTGAGAGAAAACCAGGAAGGAGATCCCCCCATCTCAGCAGTACCACTTGCTGGCTCTAACTACAGGGCTTCCGCTTCTTGGGTGCCATGTGTCCCCTGTCAAATCGTGACCAGAGATAGCACATAACATTCTCTTACGTCCCTCCTAGCATTAAAGGTTTAGATAAAGAACGACAGGGTCCATGATTTGTGATTGTTGCAGCCCCACATCGAATTATGCAATGCAGGATCTGTGAGCCTGGTAACGCTGGATGTCATACCTGAGCTAGGTGTTGCCGGAATGCCAAGGCAGTATCGGTATCCGTAGAGTTCATTTGGCACAATCCTTGGCTCACCCTAACCTTATCCAGAGTCACACCCAGGGAATGAATATTAAGTGCCTGATGAAACTCTCATAAATAAGAATAGTTAATAAACAGTGATCTCAGGTTATATCTTGCAACAGATGCCTGAGCCAATGTTCTGGAGACCTTCTAGGTCCCTCCTTCCTATTTCTGGCATCTTCACCACAGCCCTTCTTCTCAGAGGAGATCTTGGCCCCAGTCCTCTGTGCATACAGCACACACAGGTGGGTATACACACACATGTGCACACACTCACTGGAGGTATGAACACAACACCACAGTGTTTGGCAAATGACAAGAGACTGGCAAATGCTTCCAAAATGCTGAAGCCCAACTCCACTCCAGACGTTGGTGTTGCTGGCAGAATTGTGCTGAGTCTGTGGCTAACCAGAAGCTTAGATTTATGTAGGCACCTGACACACCCATATCATGCGGAGGAGCATTTATATCAACCACAGGTTTGTGAATGCCTAGTATTTCTTGTCTGGCTAATGCTAAGCATAAACCATTGCTCCAAAGGAAATGTAAAATTAGTATGTGAACAAGACAGTGTCTGACATGAGGAAGGGACAGGAAGGACCCTTGTCCCTCGGCTTTGCTTGTCTCACAGTAAACAGCAGAACGTGGCCTCTTAGAAAGCAGAGCATGAGTCACACGGGTCTAGGAGAGCCTAGCCAGGATAAAAGTACAGGCCGCCTGTATTTGTCTGCACACCACATTCTTGGGTAGCAGATCCACGATCACTCGTCTCTTGTCAATCATGGGATGCTTGAAGGGGCTGCCAATCACAGTAACCAACTCTCCTGGCTTTGATCATCATAAATTCAGACATGGGCCAATCAAATCCTTCCCTAAAATAAGAATTTTTTCAAGATTGAGCTAGGCTTTTTTAGGTCATGGAGACTATCAAGATGTAAATAAGAGAATTCCAAGAGACAATTGGGGAACGCAATCAACAGAGAGCAAAACCTCTGCCGTGGGGAAGGAGGGAAGGTGAAGAAACTGACCACTAAGTTATCCCGTATCCATGAGCCAATGATTTCCCTGCTTGGTTTGGTTGGTTGGAGCTGGGTTTCTGAAATGAGCAGCTCAAGTGATCCTTCCCCCCACAGACACAATCTGGACTGCCGGAGTATTTTTAAACATCCTCCACTCCTCGGTACCCAGAGACAGCGTATGAGAGGGGCTATCATCACCAGCCAGGCATAACAAGCCCCTCCATCCAAAGACATTTCCATTCTCCTTGTATCCCGTGTGCCTGGGGTGACCTTCCAGCCACAAGATGCAAAGACTCTGCTTCTTCAAGCCATCAGAGCTTGTAAAATAGGGCTCACCAGACAAGCCAGCTCACCACCTGGCTGGTGGCTTTTGAAAGGACAACTTCAGAGCAAGGCGTGGTGCTGCAAGGCGGCAATCTAAGCAATCAGTACATGGAGGAAGTGGGCTCGGGAGTTCAAAGCCAGGTTCCAACACACAGTGAGTTCAAGGCCAGCCTGGACTACATAAGACCTTATCTCAAAAGTTATCTTCATGTTGTCCAACTTTCCCCACACCCTCATTGGCTGACTTCCTTGGGAATCACCTTTGGATCACCCACAGAGAGTGCAACATGGGGGTGCTATGACTTGCTAATAAAACAATTCTGTTGGGTGTGGTGACTCACACCTGTAACCCTAACTATTGGGAGGCTGAAGCAGGAGGGTTGCCTCAAACTCAAGGTCAGCCTGGGCTAACAGTTCTAAAAACCCTCAATGAGAAAATGTACTATAGTAACTACCTTATTTCTTTCTACAGGGCTTTTTAAAAAACTGACCTTTTGGGAGGAAGTGGCTGAGTGTGGATTCTGTGTATGTGTGCATGCCCATGTGTGCGGATGCACTTACACATACATGTGCGTTCATGCTGGTGGAGGTCAGAAGACAAGATGGAGAGTCTTTCTCTGCAACACTATTGACCTCTTTTTGAGATAGAATCTCTCATTGCTGTTGAGCTCACCAATTAGGCTAGACTAGCCATCAAGCCCCAGGGATCCGCCTATCTCTGCCTCCCCACCTCTGGGATCACAGGTCTGTGCTACCACCGTGACATTTACGTAGGTGCTAGGAATCAAACCCAGCTTCTCATGCTTGCAAAGCAAGCATATCGCTTACTGAGCTATCCCCCCAGCCAGGGGCCTTTGATTGACAAAAGAAAACCACCATATACAATGACTGAGAAGGGTGACTGGAACTAGGTGCCTCTCCTCCTGCTGCTCTTTGAGACGCCCTGGGAGCTATGACCACAAAGCTGCAATGGTTTTGAAGTGAGGCACTGACAGAAGTGTCACTCAGCACACTGATCCTCTGCCTGAGGCTGGAGAATGGCAGGTTTCAGGAAGGCACCAGTGGGGGCTCGTGCACTCAGGGCTGAAACGCATATCTGTTAGGGCACAGTGGAATGCTCCTCCTCCAGCCTCTGCAGCTGTCTCCCCTGGGGCCGTGGAAGGCAGCCGATATCCCACGGTGGCCTCAGCCGCTCCACTTCCCCATCACCAAAACAAAAACACAACAGGCCCGATTGCCATGGAGAGTTCAACCCTCTTGTCCTGGGATTGGCACCGACTGGAATTCCAAGGGCTCTGCAGAGTTACCTCCTGAGAGGTTTAAATGCACCACTAACCTAAACACACAGCCTGGCCCTGTGCCCAGCAACAGCCCCCATCCTTGCCCAGGGCCTGGGCTGAGCTGTTTGTCGAGTGGTGACATTTCAGAGATGTCAGAGACCTGATGCTCTGGGCAGCCCTGGGTTCACTGATGTTTCCAACATCAAGCCTCATAGGGTACAACAGCTTGTGGAGGGCTCCCTGTAAATGCAGTGGGGAAGGGGAGAAGGTAGAGGGCTGGCCGGAAGAGGGAACAAAAGACCAAAGGTCTGCTTCCCGACCTGTGAATTACTAACCAGGGGGTCTTTCTCAAATGCTTGTTCCCAGAGGACCACCACTTTCATGATGTCTCTCCAGGCACTAAGCTCTGGAATCTGACAGAACCAGCAAGGCTCTGGGCATAATGATGGATTTCTCAGGTTCCGCCTCTCTACAGTGGTCCACAGACCCACTGCAGGTGTTGGATGGGATCATGGCTAGAGAGTGCCTAGTGCATAGAAGTTTCTCAAAACTGTGGTGACCTTAGTAATGGTAGATACAGGGAGATGGCAAGTGTTAGCTTCCTCCCTTGAGGAAGGCAGAAAACGGTGAGTGTGGCCACCATGTTCGGGTGGATACTCCCAGCCCGGCTGGGACATGCTGAGCTCTTCCAGACAAAGGCCACATTCAGCTGAGCAGAACAATACAGCATTCATGCCTACATCCATGAGGATCCTGGAAAGAGCACATTCATCCTGGCACCGAACTCCTTGTCCTCTTACCTTGGTGTTCATACACGACTTCCCTCGCTTATACTCTTTGTGGGATCCACGTTTGTCCAGCTTGTACCACAGGGCTTTGGCCTTCCAGGTGGTCACTTTGGACTTGAGCTGGGAGTAGAAGTTTCTGTGGTCCAGAGGGTCTAGGTCGAGGAGCCGCGTGAGGATGTTGAAGGCCTGGAGAGTGCCCTTACATGTGGAGGCCTGGACGAAGTTCTCGAAGACCTGGCCCGCCTGGGCCTGCTTCTCGTCCTCATTTTCTCCCATGGTTCAGAAGTCACGTGGAGCCCGGGTGTGGAGGGGCCAGAGGGGATCACCATGAAGCACCTGGAGAAGAAGTGTCACACCTGCAAAGGGAAGAGGCGAGCGTTAAGATTCCAAAGACTGATCTTGATTCTCGGATCTCACAGCTACACCTGGACCGTCTTTGGCAAAGATTCAACATTACCTTCTAACCTGGCATGATGCCTTACTGGCAACTTTCTCCACAGCCCCCTCTCCTCTCTGTCTGGAAAACCAGTGATTGTGCAAAGCTGTATGTACCCTGGTTAATGTCAACAAGACCTGGGCGGCCATGCTCTCAGCCAGAGGGCTCTGAAAACAATGACTCGTAGAAGGAAGAAGTCCGAACAGAACACTGCACAACCTTCTCATTCCTGGTGCTGCCATTTGTTTGGACATGAATGCAACTGAGTGATGCTTATCAGTGCACAGACAAACCCCACAGACATCTTTCTGGCTCCATGACCTTCCTGCTGTCGTTGAACAAGACACTTGGAAGTGTCTTTGGTGGTCACTATAACACAGGTCTTTCCTTTACACAAGTGCCATCGAGACTTCTGCTTCTGGAATCTGCTGGAAACATACCATCTACCTCAATCAGACACCCCAAAGCAGAATCACGTGGCCTTCTCCTTCCCAACAGCAAGAGGATCCCATGCTGGGTAAGGCCAGACAGGGAGCTGTTTGGAACAAGTGCTCAGGCTGATGGATGGGTGTACATTCATATCACTGAAATAGCTTGCCTGGGTTTTGGCCATGGTCCTCTCTCTTCATGCCATCCTAACCTCAGGCATTTCTTAGGAAAGTCACAAGTTTCAAAGGAACAAAAATAAAGGAGCTGATTTCCCAAAGCACTAGCTGTTTTTTCCCCCTGAATGAAAAGCTAGCCTAAGAGGGCCAACGTGAGTGGTGCTGGCCAGTTCAGTTACTGGAGTACTGAGGGGTCTATAAACAGGAGGGCTCAGCAAACTGGGCTCCCTGATGGGCCTGGCCAGGGGAGATTGGCTAACACATGGAGTAAAAGGCCCTCTGGCAGCTTCCCACTCCCCAGATGGGATGATGCATCATGGGCACATCTGGACCGTAGGCTGGTTTCATAACGCTACAAGCAGAGAAGGAGGCGTCTCTTCTCCTCTAATCTCTGAGTCATCTACAGCAGTCAATGGTGCTTGGGCAGGCGTTGGGCATCGCATCTGATGCAGGGGATACAAAGATGGCCAACGCTGAGATAGACTCAGGCTGCTGAGGAAGACAGAATGGTGGAGCTGATGACAAGAAGATGGAAAAGTACTATGTCACATGGAGAAAGTGCCTTGGAAGGGGGTGCAGGACAGCTGATGTGAGCCAGAGGGTCCCTAAGGGGTTCGTGCCAAAAGAGCCTCCATTCTGAGGAGGAGGAGGAGGAACTGGGGAGTAGACATTCTGGAGCACGAAGGCTCCATTCAGAGGCATGAGTCTAGAAGCACGAAGTTGCAGTGACAGCAAGTTCAAGGTATCAGCAGAGGCTTAGGCTTCTCACAAAAAAAGAAAAAAAAAAGACAGAGATGTGTTTTGAAAGTAAGAGCACCTGAGTTCGATCTCCAGCACCCATGTTAAAGAAGGCATGGCTGTGTGTGCCTACAAGCCCAGTGCTGGGAAAGTGGAGATAAAAGGGCACCTATACCTGCACTTGCACACACGTGTGCCAAAACATACATACACACATGAAAACACATAGCCCAACACACACACACACACACACACACACACACACACACACACACACACACACACACACACACACAGCAGGGAGGTGGGATCCCAAGCAGAAGTGCCCCCTCCAGGCCAAGAGACATTGACGGCTTATTTAGGACCCTGGCCGCCCTCCTGTTCTGGGTGCTGTTCTCCAAGGTAGCTCAGCCAGACCTGGCCACCCATGGCACCTGACAAGCCAGGGGCTGGAAGGCTGCTCTGCCAGGGCCCCACCTGGCCCGAATGAGACACAGATTCCTTCCCGGGTGCTCCTTACTGTCCCGGTTAATGTCCCGGCGTTCAGGCTGGCATCCTTCTCATAAATACTGCTGCCTCTGGTGTCTCAACATTACCCATGCGTCACCCTCGCCACCCAGAGAGCATAAACGGAAAGCAGGCCTCGGTGGCTTTTTGGAGCGTATTAACATTCCCAGACCATTTCGGTGCCAACTCTGAACAAGGGGTGCAGTGACTGGCTGGCTGACCAGCCAAGCTGTTGGGATTCCACTCTAACCCACAGTTGCTCCTGAGGGTGAGTGGGTGACCCCCCACACCAGCCAAGGTCCAGCACCCTCACACCCACGTTCACCCAACACTAGGGTGAGATGGGGAACATCCACCTTGCAGGCTTCCCAGGGGAGAAGGACTGAGGACAAGGTGGAGCCTGGCCCTGGGAGGGCTGGACAGGCCTGCTAAGGCCGGGAGCATCCATCACACCAGCAGATTGCATCTGGGGGAATGTGCCAGAATGAAAACAGAAGTTCTGTGAATCAACTCTCCAGCCGCCACCTCCTGCTTATCTAAAATCATGCACCCTTTGGAGGTATCGTGCCAGATCTGCCTCCCAGAAGAGAATTCACAAACTGGAAGAACTTGTCTCCTCTCTCCACAGAATCACTGGATGTTGGCCTCCAGCTGAAGCAGCAGTAAAGGCCGTGCTGAGGGGGGCTGGGGAAGAGCACCCAGAACCAGGCTCCTGGCTCTCATCTAGGGTGCTCAAAGGAAGGTGGAGGGAGAGGGCCGACAGGAGGTGGGCGATAAGCAGGAACTTGGACATGTACTCCTGCTGTACCAGGCTCACACCTGCCTCTAAGGATCTCAACAATGAGTCTCCACCTTTAAAACTCACTTGCCCGTTCACATCAGTTTAAGAGGATGCTGGTGGGTAGCGCTTGTTGTGGGAGACACTGTGGTGGGTAGCGTTCCTCATGGGGGAATGCTGGAATATTCGGCCAGGAAAACCTTGGGAGTCTGGTCTTGCCAGCTGTGTGACCTGAGGCAACCTATCTCATCTGTTGGCCTCAGTTTTCCCATCTGTAAGATGGGGCGATACTACTCACATTTCATAGTCATAAGGAATAAATAAACACTTGCTTGTTGGCTCTGTAAGTCACACTCACTGCTTGACTTCCAATGGCTCAGATGTCATCACACCAAAAAGAAGCAGGGAAAGAGACACGATTCAAGACAACTGAGACTAGCTTTCCATAGGGCTGGGGATGTAGCTCAGTGGTAGAGAACTCGTCTATCACACACAGAGTCTCGTGTTCAAACCCTACTACACTAGCTTCCTATGTCAAGAAATTATATACACCTTAAACCTAGAGGACTGGGCACATTCCAGGAATCCCAGATCGCAGGAGGGTCATGATTTTGAGGCCAGCCTGGGCTACAGGGTGAGACACTGGGAGCTGGGGTTACTGGCAGGTGCCTCTTCCTCTTGTCCTAGTCTCTCTCTGTGTGTGTTGTGTGTGTGTGTGTGTGTGTGTGTGTGTGTGAGAGAGAGAGAGAGAGAGAGAGAGAGAGAGAGAGAGAGAGAGAGAGAGAGAGGGCATGCACGTGCAATGCTGCACATGTGGAAGTCAGGAAAAACCTTTAAGTCACTTCTCACCTTTCCACTTCATTTTTTGAGGCAGGTATCTCTGGATCTCATGTTACTGTTGTGTTTCACTCTGCTGCTGTTTGCACCATGAACTTCTGGAATATTCTTCTGTCTCTTCCTCCCCTCTCCCAATCAGCATACTGGGATTACAGAAGCCCACCATGGCTTTGGGTCATGTGAGGTCTAGAGAGGCTTGAGCTTGGGTACTCAGACATGAGTGGTGAGTGCTACATCCACAGAGTCACTCTCCACCCCACCTCTTGGCCTGGAGTTTATAGTTCCTTGACAGAGGAAGCCAGTCTAATAAGGTTTAGGGTTTCTGTTTTTCATTGCAAAGGATCAGGTCTCTCTGGTTCTAGAGACTGGGGTGAGCCACCTTGGATGAACACCCTTGTCTATCCCAAAAGATAAAGCTGAAGAATTTGCTATATCAGACCTGGGCAGAGTAATATACATCTGTAGTCCCAGCATTTGGGAGGTAGAGGCAGAAGGATCGTAGTTCAAGGTCATCTTCTGCTAAGTGAGTTCAAAGCCAGCCTGGGCTACACGAAATTCTGTTTCAAACAAGAGCAGCAAAGAGAATGTGTTAAATCAGAGGCTCCTGGTTGGGTGACTCTTGGGAAAAGTTTGCCTCTGAAACCACCACCCAGCTGCTGCCTCTCAGGAGCTTTGAGATGTAATAGAAATAGAACCGACTAGCCGGAAATGTGAATGGTTCTGCATTTTCTGGGAAGAAACAAAATGTGATGCTGATGGTTCCAAGAATAGCCTTGAGGTAGTTTGGGTTTTGTCAGTCTGAGTCCCTTATTTGTGGGTTTGCAGCTATCCTGCCTATGTGACTTCATGAGTCACAAGGAAACTTCCTGCCCCCGCCTCTGACCACCAAAAATGAACATTTAAGACGTTGCATTGTAGGTGACAGGACTGGTGATGAGCTCAGCCCACAGCATCTGGAGCCAAGGTCAAGGTTTGCACAGAGTCCCTGAACCCCTCTCGATGTGTCAGACGGGGTCTCAGGAGCGCAGTGGGTTGTCTGTGCTCTTACATTTAGGATCTTCATGCCTGCTGCCTCCCCTGAGCTCCATCACCTGCTCAACAGCGACAAACAGCATGGTGGGGCCTTGAGGACAGAGTGGAGTTCCTAAAATCTCACAGAAGTGTGGGGAGCCTTCAGTCAAGAGGAAAGTTCAACCCACAACTCCAATCCTCAGGGCCCGCAGAAAAGATCTGTTTCAAGGTCAATGCAACATAAGAACAAATCCGTCGTGCCATGTTCACTGGCCAGCTGCCCTACCCATCTCCCTGATGTGCCTCGGTAAGGGGCTTCTGGGTGGGCTCAGCAATGCCCTGAAGTTTGTCCTGCACTTACTGGGCATGGAAAGTGCTGGAAGTCCCTGCTCTGAGCCTCACACTCAGAAGACAGCTGTGCTTGGTTACCTGAACTCCTGAGATGAGGCAGGAACATGCCAGGGATGCGATGGTGGGAAAAAGCTCCTGGAGGTGTCACATCTCCACAAAGCCCAGCATGGACAGGGACCCCTGTTTCATACATGGGCCTGAAGACCAGCTTCCTACCTAGCTTTCTGTCTCCCAGGGCCCTGGGCAGCCAGCACGCACCAAAAGGAACAACTCTAATCTGAGGCAGGAGAACAGCAAATCTGAGGCCTTCCTGGGCTTCAAGGACATCCTAAACAATTTAGGGAGGCTGGCTCAAAATAAAAAGTAAAGATGACTCTGGATATAGCTCAGTGGTAGAGCACTTGCCTAGGATGCATGAGGCCCCAGGTTCAATCCCCAGTATCGCACAAAACATTAAAAAAAAAAACCAAGGTCAATTCTGAGGTTGGGAAGAGACTCACAGGGTTACCTGTGTTTCCTGTGTTCTCCCTCCAACCTCCACTGTGGAATGCATGAGTTGCCCTCTAGGCTGCCCCCTGCCCTGTCCACTCCTCCTGGAGGAACCTCAGGGAGTCTTCTCATTCCCTGAGGAGAAGCATGCCATCTTGCCAAAGCTCTCTCTACCACCTGGCCTGGGTCTGGAGATGACCCGCAGAAGGTGAAGGCCTTTCCCCTAACTCAGCCCTAGGAAGGGCTGATGGAGACACAAGAAAGAAGTGTGGACCCCCGACTGTAGCATGGTCCAGACATTCTCTGTCACCCTACTGTCCCAGGTGGGAACCCTGGAGGAGACCAGGTCCACTGTAGGCTCTGGCCATCTCTGCCTGAGCTCCACTGTGAGCCTGTCACTTGTTCCTGTCCTTCGGCCAGCTCCTTCCCTCCCTCTCTCCCTTCTTCCCTCCCTCCCAATAATGCCAGTGGTCTGGCTTGAAGTGGCCTCACACCTCCCCACTTTCTGGCCTCCACCCACCCCTCTTGGCACCTCATACAGTACTAAGCCCTGGGATGACCCAGGGAGTCAAGTCAGCCCACATCCTCCAGGGTCTCACTGCCTGTGTCCAGTGCCAGGAGACAGCTGGATGCCACACAGGAAGAGAGGAAGGCAGCCAGCATCATCAGAGGTCACTGCCCACCAGGCTCCTTCATAGGCTTTATTCTAGAATCTCTATAACAAGCCTATGAGCTGGCATTTCTTTCTCTCTCCTAAGTAAGGGTCTTAAAAAAGTAGGGGCAGGCTGGAGAGATGGTTTAGTGGTAAAGGCATTTGCCTGCAAAGTCTAATGACCTGGGTTCAATCTCCCAGTATCCACATAAAGCCAGATGTACAGTGGTACATGCATCTAGAATGCATTTGCAGCAGTTGGCTCTGGCACACCCATTTTTTCTGCCTTTGTTCTATCTCTTTCTGTTTGCAAATAAATAAATAAAAACACTTTTTAAAAACGTTAGGGGCTAGTGGACAACCCAATTCTACCAACAAAACATGGGGTGATGGTTGACACCCTGGCAGGAGATGAACCACCCCTGGCCTATCACACAGGGCCCAAACAAAACCTATGAGAAAGTGGCGAGATAAAAAAGAGACCCATCACCACAGCAAGTCAGATAACCTATGAAAGCACAGATAACCTATGAAAGGACAATGGAGACAGACACAAATGATACCCGACACAACCCAAAGCAGAAGTCCAGAGACACTTAAGATCTCAACAATAAATCAGACTTCAAACTCATCCACAATGACTCAGGGAACTGAGTGGAAGAGGGGCAGAAAGATAGTAAGATCCATGGTGGGGGAGAACTCCCAGAGACATGGCCCCCCTCAGCAACAACATGTGTGTGCAGGGAGGATCTGTCTACCTCTTGTTCTATTCATAACCCCCTATCCCATGGACAGATCCAGTATACCCACCAAGGAGGGTCCCCAGTGGGATGGGGACAGAGAGGAGGGAAATGGGGGTACCATCACAAGATTTGCTCATACAATGTATCTAATTATTAACAATAAAGATAAAAAGTAGGGGCTACAGAGATGCCTCCATGGGTAAAAGCCCTTGCTGTGCAAATGTGACAACCCATGTTCAGGTCCCAATAACCTGTGTGAAAAACTGTTCCTCATATAGCAAGGTGACAAGCAGAGACAGACACCCATTACCAGCTCGGTTGGCACACCCAGCAGCCAATAACAAAAGACCCTGATTCAAGGTGAAAGGTGAGGTTGTCCTGTGACCTCCACGTGTGTGCCTGGCACGTTCATGCCCAGGCTCATACACACACAGATACAAACACAAAGTTAATTTCAGAACTTGCCCATCTCTGTTCTCTGTCATGTCACTATAGATTTCCTATATGTGGTTATTATTTTATGTGTGTGTATAGATCTATGTGCACATATGTGTTAAATGTGAGTATATTATGTGTATGTACATGTATTTTTTAAAGTGGTCCACGGGAATTTCTAACTAGGCCCAACATCTCCAGTCTGTACCAGTAAGCCTCTCTTCAGGACCTACTGGAAAAAGATGTCTGGCCTGGGGTGAGGAGAGCTGGGCTCCAGCCCCTCCATGCTCCTCTCCCTCAGCACTGCTGGGTCATTCAGTGCCCCAGGCATACCTGTGACAGCGCCATCAGATCCACGTTACATGCCTGTGTTTGACGAGAGAGACAGAGAGTCCAGGCTAAGTAGCATCCTCAGTGTCACCCAGGCAGTGGCGGGATGTTATGAGTTGAGCCCAACTCTGTCACACTGTAGAAACCACACTCTCAGACACAACGTCATAGAAGTATCACAACCATTGTCTAGTTCTGTCGCTGTGACATTCTTGGCACTAGGGAGTTTACACTAAGTTATGGAAGCCTAACGAGAAAGCCCTTGTCTGCATTTCCAGAATTTTCTATCTAGTGTCTGCAGAGTTTTGTAACTCCCTCCTGTAGACACACCCCATGTCCAGGAGTCTCCTCTCCCTGTGTCTCCTGCATCTCATTTTCCTCAGTGATGTTCAGAGCTGGCCAGGACTTGACTCGTACACCAGCCTGGCTTCACAACCCTAGCTGGTTCTTCCAGAAAGGAAAGGGCCGTCCTGCACAAAGCCCGGCAAAGGAGCCAAATAGCAAACAGGTTTAAATTCCAACAGGTAAGTTTCCTCCCAACAGCTCTCCTGCCCAGACCCAGAGCCCTCAGGCCAGTGGCGCAGGGCACCTGCCAAACAGCAATGTTCTCAGCTGGGAATGGTGGTACGGGTTTGTTAACTCAGTAGTCAAGAAGCTGCAGCAGGAGGATTGCTACAAGTTTGAGGCCAGCTTGGACTACATAGTAAGACTATGTCTCAAACCAACAAACAAAAATAACAATACAGAAGCTAAAGTGCTGTATCCTTCCCAAGGCAGTACAGAATGGGCATGCTGGATGGTGCCATCCATCAACTTCCAGGCTGTTCTTGCAGGAGCCCTTCAGTAAGCAAATCTGTTAGCCAAATGACATATCCATTGCACTGCATGCAAACCCCAGACACTGGGTACCCAAGAACATTGTGACCTCCAAAGTCCAAGTTTCCAAGAGGGACAGTGGGAGATACCAGCAGTGAGCGAGGTCTTAGGCAGGAAAGAGAATCGTGCCGGGTGTGGTGGGGCATCTTTGTCATTCTAGCATGAAGGAGGCTATGCTTCATAGGAGGACCATGCTTGGGAGCCAGCCTGAGATTCATAGTGAGACTCTGTCTCAAAAACCAAAACCAGAGGCAGGGAGGGAGGGAGGGAGGGAGAGAAGGAGGGAAGAGAAGTGAATTAGAATGGAGGTCTCTAGGGTCTAGGGAAAAGGAAATGACAGGGCTTAATGGAAACCCGTTCTGTATGGGATGATGAGAAGCCCTGAGGGGGATGGTGGTGGTGAAGGACCCCAATGCCATTGAACTTCACACGTTAACAAGGTTAAAATGGTAAATCTCATGCTATGCATATTTTACCACAAAACAATAATGTGCATATAAAACAAAACCACCACGACCACCCCCAAAGAGTGGGAACTGCCCAAGGCCAGAACCCAAAATACATGGCGTCATTAGCAATGAAGTTAACTTCTAAAACACTTGGGTTAAAAACACAGTAAGCAAAGCAAATCACTCCACTAATGGAAGAAACTTGCTGGCTTTATTTGGTGAAGTACAATGACTTTTAACTTTTATTTTCAAAACTAGTCTGCTCTCATTCTTCCTTTCAAATCCTGAGTCCAGGAAGCTTCCAGAAGCTTAGCCCTGCCAAGCTCCCATTGTTTCCTTTTATTCTACATCTCTAGGCTCTGAATCCCTAACACAATTCCTCCCACTTGGCACCATGAAATACCTTTAACACCCCCAGGGAAACTGGGGTACCCGCTCCTTGATCTTAACTTCTAGACCCACCACACGTCAGCCTAAGTGGGTGATGAACCAGGGTGAACACTTTGCCCTTGGATTCCTGTGGCCCTGAGAAAGCACCACTGTCTGAATACTGCTCCCTGAATGGAGAGGACATTCTTCCCTGTGATGAGCAGAATCCCTGAGACCACATTGGAGACAGTCCAGGTGAGCCCATGGCTGTAGACCATCGTGAGTGTAAACACTGGCTGTGTGTGTGACTGGAAGAGCTCCAGCCCTCCATCAGAGAATGACATGCTTCTCATTAACTAACCTCCACTTTAAAGACACTAGCTCTCAATGCACGTGATTCACTACCTCGCTGCCACACAAGCGTCTCCATTCATAAAACAGTGTGGGCTCCAACACATACCACACTTGTTGTCAGTCAGGCAACAGATGTGAGCATCTCCTAACCCCTGGTCCTCCTAGCCTCCTCTCCTCCAGACATACTCTCCCAAACCCCTCTCCCAAACAGGCTGGACTCCTCCCAGCCTTGCCACAGCGCCTTGTACAACCCTGACTGCAATCACTTACTATGTGTTGAAATTAAATTTGTGCTCCCTGACTTCTAGCTCCTAGAACAAGGTCCTCACCATGCAGTGTCTGCTACAGGAATGAATGAATGTTTACTCTCTGAGAACATGGTTGTTGGCATTTAATGAGTATCTGTGAAGTCCTGCGATGTGTTAAAGGCTTCCATGTGCATTGAGGTAGTTAATTATTATAACGAACCATGTTATTGTTCGACATGTATCATCCTCAGTTTTCAAAGACTTATATAAGTCAGCAGCTTGCCCAAGGTCACAAGGCTGAGTAGGGAAGCTCTGGTTGGAGTCTCCATAAACAAAGTTCAAAGGCACAGCCTTGGCCACCATTCACACACAAAGCAGGTAGAGTGACAGGTATGACGGCTGTCTTGTGTACCAAGTCAGAGTCAGGCTCTGGTCTAGAATGTTCTCCATCCACCCTTCCTTCATCAATCCCAGGATGCCAGGATCTATAGTAAGACTATCTCCCTGCCGTGTCAAATGATAATACATCAAAAAACACTCAGCTGAGAGAGAGAGGGGACCTTTCAGTCATGGTGGGCATGGCAGTTAGGCTGGCTGACCTGTAGCCTGGTGGCTCCTTCCTCCTGGGCTTTTCTTTGCAGCTGTGTCAGCCCTAGTGACCAGGTTCATGGTCATGACTATGAGAGGCCTGACCCACTCCCGCCCCCCCCCACCTGTGACCCCTCGGAAGAAGAGCCTTTAACCAGAATACATGTTAGTCTTTATCTATGTGATAAACAAACTTCTAGTTTTGAAGTCACTGAAAAGAGGGGCTTAACCATTACAAGCAACATCACCTTAACAAATACAGTAAATACCAGCGGTAGGCATGCTCAATTTGACCTGTGTCCTCAGTAGGCATTCCCTCCAACAAGGGTAATCGTGTGGAAATCAACAACCCTCCTATACCATCATTGCTGTAAGAAGTCATGGTGGCTGGAGAGATGGCCTAGCAGTTAAGGCACTTGCCTCCAGTGCCTAAGGCCCCTGGTTCAATTCCCCAGGACCCACATAAGCCAGACCCACAAGGTGGTGGCCTGGCGCTCTCTCTTTCTCTCTCTCCTTGAAAATGAATGAATAAAAGAAAAAAGAAAAACTAAAATAAAAAAAAAAAGTCATGGTGTGAACCTAACATGTGCCCCACAGGCCTGTGCGGGAGGGCTGTGGAACTCTTAGGAGGCGGGCTGGCTGACTAGAGGCAGGCCTTTGAAGTTAGGCTCGGCCTCTGCTTCTAGCACACCTTAGTGTTAGCATGACTTCCAACACACTCCCACTGCCGAGGACAACAAGCTAGCTCACCACTGCTCCACGTTCCACTTCTCACCCATCAGCTATGGCAGACTGCACCTTCCTGAGACCTCGAGTTCTTTCTATGAGGTAGTGTGGCCAGAGTAACACAAAAACAACTGATACCAGGGCCGACAACCACCAGCTCTGTCACCTTATGTCTAATCTTCCGTTAGGGCCTTGGTGTCTGAAAAAACTTGAGGCCCAGAAATTAGCCTGCCTACATCTCTACTTTGGCACCTGAGCATACCCAGCCTCTCTTAAAAAGCCCCATCCCTTCTCCCTTTGAGAATGGCATAGAGAAGGCTGGAGAGATGGCTCAGCAATTAAGGTACTTGCCCACAAAGCCTAATAACCCTGGGTTCGATTCCCCAGTGCCCAGTAAAGCCAGATGCACGAAGTGGTGCATGCATCTGGAGTTTCCCATTCTTTCTTTTTGCAAATAAATGAACAGAAATATTTTTTAATTGCATAAGGAGTCTGGGACAGACAAGCCAGTTCATTTCTTTGGTCTCAATGATGTCCCAAGTGCTGGGCTCCTGTCACCTTGAAAGCATATATGACATGGCAGAAAGCACTTGGATCTCTGAGTCACCAAGCTCTCCCTTGAACAAGTCACAAACAACACAGAGTTCCTCTGAAAACGAAGCTCCCCAATGTGTCTGGCAAATGTCCGTGTGGGTGCCGGGTTCATGGTTCATGGTGGGAAAGGGCTCATTCTCTCTGTAGCTAACTTCTGCTGTGGTGTGACAGATAGAAACACACCTTGCATATGGGATCTCCCAGGTGCCACTGCAAAGTCACCTCCAAAGTGACCTCTGTGTTTGGAGGCATCTCCTCCCTTGTACAAGAAGGTCTTTGGGACTAAAATGCTCATCCTTTGTCTGAAGGCACCGAGGGGCTCTGGGGAGGTATAGGAGTCACAGAAAAGTGAACAGGAAATGAATGTCACTCACTCCTGCTCACCATGTGCACAGCACCATGTCTTAGCCCCTGACCACAGGCTGAATGGTTACTGTCTCTAGAAGCCCCCCCCCAGGCTGAGTGGTTACTGTCTCTAGAAGTCCATGACCACAGGCTGAATGGTTACGGTCTCGGGTTCTGCTATTCTCTCCTCCAAAGGTGCCCGTTTTGAAGAACTGTGCCACTTGATTCTACTTTCACTGAACAATAATAGATGCTTTTGGGTTTTCCTCTTTGTGTGTGTGTGTGTGTGTGTGTGTGTGTGTGTGTTTGTATGAAGACACACATGTGTTTCGGGGTGCTTGTGTGTGCAGGTGCACATGGAAGCCAGATGTCTCCCCTAGTCACTCTACCTAATTTATTGAGGCAGGTTCTCTCCCTTAAACTGAGAGCTGACTTGACAAGTCCAGCAGCCAGGGGTCTCTCTCTCCTTCCCCCAACGTACTAGGTGTGCAGGTGTATCACCACACTCTCCCA
>PVHP010022473.1:0-21182 GCA_004024765.1 Zapus hudsonius
GGGGGCTTAGGCACTGGAGGCAAGTGCCTTAACCGCTGAGCCATATCTCCAGCCGGTATCTGTTATTTTTAAAGAAACCACACCGGGCTGAGCAGATATTTCAACGGGCAAGAGCATTTGCTGTGTAAGTATGTAGGCCTGATTCACCCCCTTTCAAATTCCCAGCACCCATGTAAACAGCTGGGCATGGAGGAACTGAGAAGATGGCTTAATGGTTAGACTCTTGTTTGCAAAGCCTGCTGGCCTGGGTTAAATTCCAAAGCTGCCCATGTAAGCTGGATACAAAGTGGCAAAAGTCAGCCGGGCATGGTGGCGCATGTCTTTAATCCCAGCACTCGGGAGGATTACCGTGAGTTCAAGGCCACCCTGAGACTACAGAGTGAATTCCAGGTCAGCCTGGGCTAGAGTGAGACCCTACCTCAAAAAAAAAAAAAAAAAAAGCGGCAAAAGTCTTACTTTATAGCCCAGGTTGGTCTCAAACTCACAATCCTCCTGTCTCAACCTCCTTAATGCTGGTATTACAAAGAGACAGAGAGAATATGGGCATATCAGAGCCTCTAGCCACTGCAAATGAACTCCAGATGCATGCCCTACTTTGTGCATCTGGCTTTACTTGAATACTGGGGAATAAAACCCAGGTCATTAGGCTTTGCAGGCAAACACCTTAACCACTGAGCCATCTCCCCAGCCACCACAGTCCATTAATTCTCTATACACACCAAACAACACAAACAAAAGAACCCCAATAATAATAGCTAATATAAATACAGAGCTCACACTATGCCAGGAACTATTCTTAGTACTTTTCATATTAATTCATTTAATAAAAGCTGGATTTTATACCTTGGTGACCAAATTTTACTTTTATAAGCAGTAATAATTTGAGCAGCAGCCAGCAAGGTTAGAAAGATGGCTCAGGGGATAAAGGGTTTGCCATGCAAGACTGAGTATCTGACTACAGATCACCAAACCCCAAGGAAAAACCCGAAGCTATGATAGATGTTATAATCCCAGCATACCTGTGGCAAGATGGAGGTGGAGACAGGAGAATTTCCTAAAAGCTTGCAGACCAGCTAGCCTGGTAAATGGAGCGCTGAACAATGAACAATGAGAAACGCTGCCTCAAAGAAGGTGAGGACCAACACCGAGCTCCATGTACACTGCATTCAATGAACATACACACCCCACCACACATAAACCAAGGGAGGCCATGTCTGCCTCTCCTGTCCCCAACCACACCCCTCACCTACCCATTTCTCTTGGAGTCTGTTAACCTCCTCCTCATGGGCCACCTTCTGCTGCTCCAGGACAGTCTGCCCATCTTGTTCAGCTTGGGCCAGCTGTCTGGCTGCTGCATCCCGCTCCTGCTCTGCCCTGTTCCTTTCAGCGGCCAGTTCCAGTTTCAGGCATCTCACTTCTCCTACAATATCAGGCAAGATCAGCTGGAGCCTCTGCCTCACTCCTTTTATGAATGACATTCTCCCTGCCCACCAATGCAGGAGCAACTCCCATCTCAGTGGTCCTGAGCTGACTTAGGCCTCCTATTGCCTTTTTGGCTTCCAATATCCCCATGGAATGTCGTGTACTCTCACCTTGAATTACTTCCTTGGCTTGAGTGGCAGCTTGAATCTGGACCTCCAGTTGTCCCTTGGTGACCTCAATCAGAGAATGTTGCTGCTGGGCCTCAAATAGACTGCTCTCCAGCTGCTCCTTGGCTGAGCTGTGAGGTTCAGGAATCAGGAAGAATTCTTACCCATCAAGCCCGTTACCCTTCCTTAAGAGGAGCTGATTCTAAGTACAGGCTACCTGGAGAAGTTAGGGGGACAATTATAAATTCACAATCCCATTTGAGCTCCTATTCTTGGGACAGGGAGCTTGGCTATGCCTTGCCTTGGAAAGTTCTCTGGGCTGGATGGAGGTAAGTCTGGACTCTACCTGAGCCCCAGAAGTTGATCAGCAAGGTTCTGGCGGTCCCGCTGCACAGCCTGGAGATGCACCTCTAGAGCTGCCCTTTCCCGTACCAAGGTTTCTTTTTCCTGGACTGCCCTGGCCAGCACTTCTTCCTGCCACTTCGCCTCCTGACGCAGCTGCTCTAGCTGAGCTGTGGCTGCTTCCTGATGGTGCTGTGCCTGAGGGAGGGAAAGAAACTGGTGAGATGCACAGAACAGGGCCTCCACCAGCAAGCCGGGGCTATTAGCTCTTCAAAGAGTCTGGGCCCAGCACTGTGAGCACTGAGCATTGCTCACTTCATAATTACTGGTGTTTATTTATTTCCTTAATCAACTAAGTGCCCCCAGCCCAAGAAGTATGTATTCTTAGGAGCAAAACCCTGTACTAGGGACAGCAGGGGTACACACATAATACCAAGAAGAAAATGATCAGTGTTCTGGAGACACTGAGGTCAGAGATATGTATAGTTATTAGGACAATAAGAGGTTTGATCAGGGAAACATGATTTTGATGGCTAATCTTCCTTGTCAACTCAATGACTCAATTGACTCAATTTATTCAAATGATTCAATTTAGAATCACCTAGAAGATACACCTCTGGGAATATCTATGAGGGCATTTTTGGAAAGGTTTAAAAGTGAGGAAAGAAAACCCACCCTGAGTGTGGGTGGCACCATCCACTGGGGTGGGGCTCAAAAGAGCAAAAGGAGAAAACTAGCAGAGGTGGGCGTGGTGGCGCACGCCTTTAATCCCAGCACTCGGGAGGCAGAGGTAGGAGGATTGCTGTGAGTTCGAGGCCACCCTGAGACTACATAGTGAATTCCAGGTCAGCCTGGACTAGAGTGAGACCTTACCTCGAAAAACCAAAAAAAAAAAAAAGAAAAAAGAAAACTAGCAGAGCACTCCCCTTCTCTGCTCCCTGGTTCACTGAGATGTGAGCAAGCAGCTGTCACACACTACTGCAAAGAGACACCTGTTACCAGTGCTTTCCCCACTAGAGTGGACCACGTCCCCTCCAACTGTGACTCAACTCCCTGAAGCTGCTTATTGTCAGGCAATTCTAACTAATATAATGAATGACATTACTCCAAGAAACAATTTATTTCTCCATGTTGTTATGTTAGACCTTGAGCTAAAAAGACAGGTACTGCCTTAGTTGAATGTGGTAGCTGTATTCCCAGCACTTGGAGGCAGAGGCAGGAAATTCAAAGCCAGCCTAATCTACATGACAAGTTCCAGACCCAGGGCTAAAGAGTATGAATCAAAATACAAAATAACACAACCCTGCCTTCAAGGACATACAAATAGATAATTACAGTAAGAAGGCTGTAGTGGTGGAAATGCATATGAGGTATCAGCATTGGATATAGGAAATGCATCTAACTTAAACTATGGTAGAAAGTAGTGGGAAATCAGTGAAGGACTCATAAAAATTCTTTAAGGGTCTGGAGAAATAGCTCAGCAGCTAAAGGCACATGCTTGCAAAACCTGATGGCCCAGGTTCAATTCCCCAGTACCCACATAAAGCCAGATACAAAAAGTGGCACATGCGTCTGGAGTGTGCAGTAGCAAGAGGACTTGACACATCCATGTTCTCTCTTTCTTTCTCCCCTCTCTCCCTACCCCCTCTGCTTATAAATAAATATTTTTTTAAAATACTGGTTATTTCTAATAAAAAGGTTTTTATTTATGGATATGTGCGTAAACGCCAGGGTCTTTTGCTACTGCAAATGAATGCCTGTCCTGCTTTATATGGGTGGCTGGGTAATTGAACCCAGGCTGGTAGGCTTTGCAAGCAACTGGCTTTAACTGTTAAGTCATTTCCCTAGCCACAGGAAGTAAAACTTTTTTACTTTCTGAGTCATTTCTGTAGTAGCAATGAGCATGTAATACACCTTCATATGATGATACTAGTTTTGTCTTCTCACCTCATTTAATTTCTCTTTAAGTTCTTCCTTTTCTTCTTGGATGCCCCTAAACTCTGCCTGTAGAGCAGACCCTGCCTCCTCTGCCTTCTGCAGCTGGGTCTCCAGGTGAGTTTTCTTTTCCCACAGGGCTTCCCGGCTCCGTTCCGCCTCAGCTAGGTCCATTTGCAAAGAACTTCTCACCTGCTCTGCTGCCTCCACTCTGCTGCACACAGACTGGTTGTCCTGCTCCAACTACTGACCAAAGAGGGAAGGGAATATAGGGTACAAAAGGCTAATGGTTAGAGTTTCACTAAGTTGCCCTAAGTGCCAAGACTGAAACCCATGTGAGCTATGAATCCATTCTGAACACAGGAGTACTTCAAGTGAGGCAGGGGATCCATTTATTTGATCAATGCTGAGACAGAGATTTAAAAAATCAAAATATCCTTTCAAAGAATTCAGAATAAACCAGACACATGCCTATAATCCCAGTACTCTGGAGGTAGAAGTAGAAGGATCATTTTGAATTCGAGGTCACCCTGAGACTACATAGTGAATTCCAGGTCAGCCTGGGCTAGAGTGAAACCCTACCTTGAAAAACAAAACAATAAAAAACAAAACAAAAAAAAGGGGGGGGTTGGACAATGGCTCAGTTGACAAAGCACTCGCCCTGTAAGTGTGAAGACTGAAGTTCAGAACTCCAGCACTCACACATAACTGCTGGATGGGCTTGGTGGTTTGCCTGTAATCCTCTTTCTTGGAGGGTGGTGAGAGGGAATCTCCAGGGCATGCTAGACTAGCTAAATTGGTGAGCTCGAATCAAGTGAGAGACCCTGACTCAGAAAGTAAGGTAGAGAGCAACTGGAGAAGACACCCCAATGTCAATCCCTGGCTTCTACAGACACTCGATACACAAGTACCCACACACATATGAACACATATACATGCAAATACATAAAACTACAGTTGCAATTTGTAAGAAATAGAGATTTTGGGGAACTTGGGCTCTTCAGCAGATTCTTTTCTGGTAATTGCTACTCTCTTACCTAAAAGGGTTAAAAATAGTCTTGCTTCCATGGGACATGGGCCCCTCTCTAGTACTGATAATTTGTCCTAAAGCTCAAAGGTTCTGCTGGAGGTATGGGATAGGAATATTTATGGTGTGAAACCTAATCTCTTGCTCTCCTTGTACTGTAAATGCTTCATATACTCAGGGAGCTGGTCTGTCTGGGCCTAATCCATTAAGGACTTTGCCCTGATACAGGCATCAGCTTTGACTGTCCCTGGGTTACTCACAAAGCTCAGCCGTACCTTGGGAAACAGACAAATCTTTGCTTACCTGGAGAAGCTGCTGGTTCAGGCCAACTTTATCTAAGGCCAAAGCCTCATTTAAGGCACTGAGCTTGACAGTTGCAGCCCGAAGATCAGCTACTTCTGCCTTCAGGCTGTTCTCAGAACTTGACATCTCTGCAATGGTTTGTTCTGCCTAAAAACAAAGGGGTTAAAGAAGTTCCCATTTCCAGTTTTCCTGAAACATTAAACATTCATATTCTCAACACTGGCTGCTTTTTTTAAAAAATAAAAGGTTAGAAACAACTCCATCCCTTCCCTAACATACTAAAAGTTTTCATTTATTCATTCACTGAGGAGACAGTAGCTTACAGCACAGAAACACAGACATGAGGATGTATAAACAACTGCAATTGTAATGACACAACAGAAACTGTAAACACAGTGTGTTCCAGGAACTCAAAGGCGGCATTCATTCAATGGAGAGAGTAAAAAATGCTTTGGAGAGGAAATGACCACTGAGTGCTGAGAGATGAACAGTTCTGTTATGAGGAAGGAAAGAAGCAACCAAGGTCAAGAGGAAAGGCTGCAAAGCATTAGTCATAAAGGAACACAGCATAACTGAGATGGCGTTTTGGAAGGGGGTGTGTGCAGAAACACAGTGTGAGGTAGATGACAAAGGGCCCTGAATGTGATGCCAGAGTTGGGAAGCCACTGAGTGGTTTTGAGACTAACATAGTTAGATCTATACCTTAGAAACTCAGCTCTAATACAGATGAGCAGATGGAGACTAGAGACTAGTCGTTAAGGACAGAAATAGGAGGAGACATGGCTAGAAGTTAAAGAGTAAGCTTGAATGCATGTCCCCTTCCCTGAAAGCACAGCTAAGCTCCATCCAGCAAGTGGGGAGGCCCACGCACCCTGGCCAATGCTGCATTCACTTCTGCTTGCTCTTGCCTCAGCAACTCTCCTTCCAGACGACTCGACTCCAGGGCTTCTCGAAGAGTGATCAGTTCACTTATTGATTCCGACTGCTTGGCTTCCAGACCTACTAGCATCTCCTGACTAAGAAGGGAAGGAGAAGGGGCTGAGGGAAATCTTTGGGCATGACCATACCCCAACAGAAAGCAGAAATAGAATTACTTTTCCTATGCAAAAGAATGAGGATTATTAAACCTGCTTATTTGCCAAGCCTGAAAGCCCGATGACCCAGGTTCAATTCCCTAGTATCCACGTAAAGCCAGATGCACAGAGTGGCACATGTGTCTGGAGTTTGTTTGCAGTGGCAGGAGGCCCTGGCGTGCCCATACTCACGCTCTTTCTGTCTACCTCTTTTTATCTCTCAAATAAATAAAATATTGAAAAAATTATGAAGATGGGTCCTAAAAACTGGTAAAGGAAGTTGTCTAAAAAACAGAAAGTGAAAAAAGAAAAGTGTAAAATAGTATATATAGTATATTACCTTCAACACATAAAAGCTAAAAAAGAATCTTTTTATGTCTGTATGGAGTAGGACTGGAAAGGTAAACAAGAAATTAAACTAAATGGCTACCTACAGGAGGAGTGAAAATGGGATAGAAAAAGCAAAAGTAGGAGTAATTTCTCTGTATACGTGTTTTTAAATAGGTGGGACTTTTTTTTTTTTTTAAGTTTTTCAAGATCTTGCTTGAGCCCCAGGCTGACCTGGAGTTCACTATATAATCTCAGGGTAGCTTTGAATTCACAGCAATCTTCCTACCTCTGCATCCCAAGTGCTGGGATTTAAGGTGTACACCACCATACCCAGTTGTCTTATTTTGAAACAGGGTTTTACTCTGTAGTCCAGGCTAGCCTAGACTACACTATATAGCATTTTCTGGCCTTGAAGTTGCAGTAATCCTTTAACTTTAGCCTCCCAAATCCTAAGATTAGAGGTATGAGCCACCATGCATAGCTATATTTTTTTTTTAATTTATTTATTTTCAAGCAGAGAAATGCAGAGAGAGAGAGAGAGAGAGAGAGAGAGAGAGAGAGAGAGAGAGAGAGAGAGAGAGAGAGAGGAGAGCACCGGGGGCATATGTGGGTACTGGGGAATTGAACCGGGGGCCTTAGGCACTGGAAGCAAGTGCCTTAACCGCTGAGCCATCTCTCCAGCCCGTATAGCTATATTTTTAAACAAACATTTTACTTATTTATTTTCAAGAAGGGGGGGTGAAGAGAGAGAAAGAGCACCAGGGCCTCTTGTGCTACAAATAAACACCAGACACTGTCTTTACTTTGTGCATCTGGCTTTACATGGGTACTGGGGAATTGAACCTGGGCCAGCAGGCTTTGCAAGCAAGAGCCTTTAACCTCTGAGCCATCTTTTCAGCTGCCATCTATCTTTTTAAATAGTTTTGAATTTTGACTCATAACTATATTATCATAACAGGTAGATTAAATTTGAAATATATAATTATCTGTGTAGACTGCTAGCACAGGAAAGAAGAGAGTGAAACAAAAACAAAAACGACCAAGAGAGAAGGGCCTATCAAGGGTAAGTCTGGTATTGGGCTCTAGGCTGGCATTTGCCAAAATAGTGTCTTTATCTTTTTAATTACCTTCAAGTACCACTCCCATTTTGCAAATAAAGCCATCTGTCCAAGAGACAGAGCCACAATCCACACCAAGCTTTTGCCCAGATCTAAAGTCCTTGCTTTTTCTGCAACGTCATGTGGGGATATTTTCAGATTAATGGGGGCCACTGAGCCTAGACTTCCCTTCTTGACCAGCTCATTTTCCACTGTTAGGCTCTGTTAGCAGTCCAGCCTCTGCATGTGCCCCACACCTTCTGCCTCCTTTTCTTTGCTCTTTTGCTCCTTTGATCCTTCTGCTCTCCACCAATTAAATCAGGGTGAGGCCCCACTCCAAGTCTACCTCCTTCTTCTCTCTAAAGCTGCCCCTGGTTCCCAATAACCAACAAACCAAGCTTGAAGCTCTGAACAGCTCATACTTCATCTAACCTCTGGTGACAGTTGTCTGTTGGTCTGTCTTCTCATTAGTCTCCAAATTCCTTGAGATCATGACCAGTATCTTCCTCACTTTTATATTCCCCACAGCCCCTCATCCCTCCACATGCTCAACAGAGTCAGGATGAACTTTTGTGCTCATCTTTCTGTAAAGGAAGAAGCAGTGAGCTTATGTGACCCACTGCATGCAGCTTCTGGGTAGTGTACTTTCTAAGAGGGGAGTGGCCAGGAAAGCATGTGGAACTGAAGGAAGGCTGGCCCCTGGTGAGGAGAGGAATGGTCACACTTACAGACGGTCCCTCTCACGGAGGGCCAGGTGCAGCTCCTCCTGCTGTTCCTGCTTCTCCCCCTGGGCAGAGTCCCCCTGCAGCTGCAGCTCCATGTTCACCCTTCGAAGTCGCCATGCTTCCTGCTCCAGCACTTCCAGTTGCTGCTGCAGCTCTTCCCTGGCCTTCTGTAGGAGCTCTCGCTCCCTGGAAAAGGGTAGCGAAGATTAGCAGAGCGAGACACTGAAAACCCTATCTGAAAGCAGACATCCCATGGTCAAAGGAGACAGGTGCCTATTTCCTTCCATCATTCCAGCTTTATTTATTTATTTATTTATTTATTTATTTATTTTTGCGGGGCTGAGGACCGAACCCAGGCCCTTGTGCTTGCTAGGCAAGCGCTCATCCACTGAGCTAAATCCCCAACCCCCCCAGCTTTATTTATTTATTTAAATATTTTATTTATTTTCAAGCAGAGAAATACAGCAGAGAGAGACAGAGACAGAAAGAGAGAGAGAGAGAGAAAGAGAGAGAGAGAGAACACCAGGGCCACCACCTTGTGGGTCTGAAATATGTGGGTACTGGGGAACTGAACCCCTGGCCTTAGGCACCAGAGGTAAGTGCCTTAACCGCTGAGCCATCTCTCCAGCCCCTTATTTATTTATTTTTGTGTTTCAAGGTAGGGTCTCACTCTAGGCCAGGCTGACCTGTAATTCACTATGTAGTCTCAGGGTGGCCTTGACCTCACGGCAATCCTCCTACTTCTGGTGTTAAAGCCATGCGCCACCACATCCAGCCCAGCTTTATTTTTGAACAGGAATCTATTATCATCTGAAAGATCCCAAACCTAAAAGGCTGCTCTACAGGAATAAGCAGTAAAAAAAAAAAAACAGGGGCTAGAAACATGGATGTCTCTATGGTTAAAGGCACTTGCAAAGCTTGCCAGACTAGGTTGGATTCCCTAGTATTCAGATGAAGCACAAAGTGGCATATGCATTGGAGTTAGTTTGTAGCAGCAAGAGGCCCAGGCATGTCCATACTCTCTCAAATAAGTAAACAAATAAATAAATAAAATTTAAAAAGGAAAACAAGCTGGGCTTGGTGGCACATGCCTTTAATCCCAGCATTTGGGAGGCCAAGGTACGAGGATCATGGTGAGTTCAAGGCCAGCCTGAGACTACATAGTGAATTCCAGGTCAGCCTGGGCTAAAGTGAGACCCTAACTCAAACAAACAAACAAACAAAGAAAAAAAAAGATAGAGGCTAGGCAATGGCTCAGCAGCTAAAGGAACTTGTTGGCAAAACCTGATAGAATGGGTTCAATTGCCAAGTGGGCATGTATCTGGAGTTCTTTTGCAGCGGCAGAAGACCCTTGCGTGCCCATCCTCCCTCCCCCCCTCCCTCCCTCCCTCCCCCCCCGTCTCCCTCCCCCCCCCCTCTCTCTCTCTCTCTCTCTCTCTCACACACACACACACACACACACACACACACACACACACACACACACATAAACAAAAACAACCAACCAAACAAATAAGGCCGCATTGGGTAAGTGGTTAAATGAGGATGAAAACTAGACATGGGTGCTGGGTATGTAGCTCAGTGGTACAGTGCTTGCCTAGCAAGCCCAAGACCCTGGGTTTCATTTCCAGCCCTGCAAAGAAAACCATAACAAAAGCAGACATGGAAGGGAGGATGGACAGCCTGCTCACCTGCTGAGAGAGTCCACCTCTCCCTGAAGGCCTGCAGTCTGTCCTGCTAGAGTGTCCCGCTCCCCAGTGAGCTTATGCAGCCTCTCTCTCAGGGCTTTGCCCTCTTCCTCCCACTGATCGTGCTGCTGCTGCAAGCAACTCATAGCCTCCTGGCAGCCTGAAAGCTGCTGCCTTAGGTCCTGTGGAGGGACAGCAGCGGAGAGAAGATAATGAGCAGGAAGCCAAAGGCAAGAGAATTTCATGACAAGGGGGCTGTGGCTGGTGCAATAAGGGTAAGCTAAGAACAGAGATCTATCCAGTTGACATGTCAAAGAATCAGAGGTAATTGGCCTCTGTGGCTCTAGTGTCTTAGAGCTTATCACATTCATAGACACGGTGGAAAAGAAAATGACAAGTGTTCCTAGGCCCCTCCGACTGGGAGAACACTTATCCAGACTTTCCCAGGACTCTACCTAGAAGTATGCAAAGACTACATGCATAATGAAACATATCACTGACATGGAAGGTGGGCCTGTTATCCACAGCACAATTGGGCAGACACAGAGATTCTAAAGGTTACTTTAAGGTGCCAACTGAACCCCTTATGACTAGCCAAATGAAAGGGATAACCCAGGTTAGCAGGGTGTCCAGGTCACAATCAGTTTAGGCACTGTGGTTGAAGAGGAGCCCTGGAGGTTCTCACCTGTACCGCCTGATGTCTCTTCGTCAGCACCGAATGCACCAGAGTAAGAGCCTTGTCTGGATTCTGGGGATCAAACTGGGAGATACTGCTAGTGTCCAGATGCAATGAGCTCTCGTGACCACAGCCTTGATCCATATTGTCCTCTTTTTCCACCAAGGCCTGAAACCCAACCTAGCATCATAGAGGGACTTACACTATGGCCAGAGGAATCTGAGGTCTTCCCTCTCCCTGGGGCAGGGCCAGGGCCAGAGGTCTAAGAGCAAAAACAGCTGGTTTCTTTAACTTTCCGCCTTTGGTCATCCAAGTCTAGAGTTAACAACAAGGCTGGAACCTTCTCTGGTACATTAATGAATGAGGAAACGAAAGAAGAAAATACTATTGTGATGACAAAGACAGAATTCAGCCTATAGCCCAAGAACTATAGGTGGCAACGAATGTATCCATCACACAGTGCTAGGAAGGAATGCTCACCTACCACTCAATGTCCTATTTTTAGAGAACTCATTACTTTTTACTGACAACCTCTATACATAAAGACAATATACCATCATCACAATCCCTTCCCACCACCCTCCCTAGAGAACTCCTTTTTGTTTGTTTGCTCTTTTGTTTTCAAGATTGGGTCTTGGGCTGGAGAGATGACCAAGTGGTTAAGGCACTTGCCTCCAGTGCCTAAGGCCCCTGGTTCAATTCCCCAGGACCCACATAAGCCAGATCCACAAGGTGGTGGCCCTAGTGCGCGCTCTCTCTGTCTCTCTCTCTCTCTCTCTCTCTCTGTATCTCTCTGCTTGAAAATGAATAAATAAAATATTTTTAAAAAACTTGTCTATAAAAATTTTTTAAAAAAGATTGGGTCTCACTCTAGTCCAGGCTGACATGGAACTCATTCTGCAGTCTCAGGCAGGCCTTAAACTCAGCAATAAACTCCTACCTCATGAGTGCTGGGATCAAAGGTGTGTACCACGACATCCAGCTCCAGAATTCGTTCTTAAATGTTCCTACAACCAAACCTCAAACTGGAAATCAAGGCAGGCTGAGAATACTGAGGGAGAAGAGGGAGGCATTGTCTATTTACATGACAAAAGCTTACCAATGCCTGGGTTATATCCTTGATCAGGTGCTGCAAAGACAGTTTCTCCTCTTGGGCATTCCTACTAAGAGACGCCTCATGTTCCATCAGCTCCGCATGATTTGTCTCCTAAGCCAGGAACAGAACAGAGCCTAAAAGCCAAACTCCTAAACTCCTCATAACTCCAGTCCCCAAGTCAATCAAAGTCTTGTTCTATCCTGTCAACATCACATTTCTAATGAGTCTGACAATGTGGTATGATAATAAAATTTTCTTATTAGGACCTGAGATATGGGTCAGTGGTTAAGTGCACTTCCTGTGCAAGCTGGAGGGCCTGAGGAGGTCTGAACTGCCCAAATGCGAATCTCCAGATACCACATAAATAGTTGGGCATGACCATAAGCACCTATAACCTCAATCCTGCAGAGGAGAGCAGAGATCAGGGAATCACCCAAGCTCAAGAAAAACAGCAAAGCTGGGCGTGGTGGCGCACGCCTTTAATCCCAGCACCATGAGTTCAAGGCCACCCTGAGACTACATAGTGAATTCCAGGTCAGCCTGGGCTAGAGTGAGACCCTACCTTAAAAAAACCAAAAAAACAAACAAAAAAAAAAAAAAAAAAAAAAAAAAAAAAAAAAAAAAAAAAAAGAAAGAAAAGAAAAACAGCAAGCTCTGGTATCAGTAAGAGACTCCAACTCAAAACGAGAATGAGTAGATGGGCAATGGAGTGAGGTAGGGTCTCCACTTGATCTTAGCCAAAAGAATGAGAAGCGATGAGGTAGGGTCTTATTGAACCTGGAGCTCCAGGGATTTTCCTGTCTCTGCCTCCCCAGCACTTGGATTACAGATGAATGCTACCATGCCCAGAGTTTTAAAATATATATATATATATATATATTTTTTTTTTTTTTTTGGTTTTTCGAGGTAGGGTCTCGCTCGAGTACAGGATGACCTGGAACTCACCACGCCCGGCTTGGTGTACACCTTTAATCCCAGCACTGAGAGGCAGAGGTAGAAGGATTGCCGTGAGTTCAAGGCCACCCTGAGACTACATAGTGAATTCCAGGTCAGCCTGGACTAGAGTGAGACCCTACCTCGAAAAACCAAAAAAAAAAAAAGGTGTGCACCACCACGCCTGGCTTTCATGAAGCTTTTCAATCAAGCACCTTTTCAATCAAGCACCTACTGAGCCATCTCTCCAGCTCCCCCCCCCCTGCTGCTTTATTACGTGCTATCTCTCTCTGACAAGGACACATTTCATATATATGCCGTTGTAATTTCCCCAGGAATTTAGTCAGGAAAATAGGCAATAATATTTATTAAATGAATAAATGAATGAGCTAATTAATCTTCAGATTCAGTCAAAATTTATTTTGTAGCTTTGGAAGGACTTATCAAGGAATGTTTTACCTACGGTACCTGTCCATAAGGGGCAAGGAACCTGAAAACCCACCCCCAACTCTTTTCCAGGGCAAAGGATCACATACCAGGATCTCCATGGTCTCTCTCAGAGCCTTTACCATCTTTTCATAATCTTCATTTTGTTTCTGAGACTGGGTCAGCAGCGCTGAGAGCTCAGTTACCCTGGAGAGAAGAGCACAGCACTGTCACTGGGCGGCCCACAGAGGTGGACAAAGCTATACACAGCACACCCAGCCCCAACACAGATGTCCCCGTATAGCCCCCACCCCCGAATCTCTTGGGTTCACTCAGTCCCTGGCACTCCTTGAATACATGATTACATATCTTTATACTGGCAGGAAACACCAAAAGCCACTCAGACACATGCAAAGATTTACCACATCTTAAGACTGGAACACTTGTTTGGGGGGCCCAAGAGCTGGAGGAAAGCCCTGGCCCAGGCCCTTCCAGGCCTCACTTGATCTTGAAGTCAAGCACCCTGAAGCCAATAAGAATATCAGAATTGCCATATGGCATAATCCCAAGGTCCCTCCAGCCCAAGGTTATTAACTCTGATAGGGAAATAAAATGAGGCATAACTTGGGAAACACTATAGCCAATAAAGTCCAGCAAAATCACCAGCATCTTTATTACTTAATACCACATCTTGGAGCCTAGTGCCTGAGATTACTTTTGTGCCTAAAACACGAATTTATTTTTCTTTTTTTTCCTTATAGGTTTTGGAGATGGCATCTGGCTGGTTATATAGTCCAGGGAGACCTTGAACTTGAAATCCTCTTGACTCAGACTCTCCTAGGATTACATGTATGAGTCACTACATCTGTCTGACAAGTATTTCTTTTTTTTTAAATATTTTATTTATTCATTTTCAAGCAGAGAGAGAGAGGGAGAGAGAGAGAGAGAGAGAGAAAGAGAGAGAGAGAGAGAGGGAGAGAGGGAGGGAGGGAGAGGGAGAGGGAGAGAGGGAGAGAGAGAGAGAGAGAACGCAAGCACACCAGGGCCACCACCTTGTGGGTCTGGTTTATGTGGGTCCTGGGGAATTGAACCCAGGGCCTTAGGCACTGGAGGCAAGTGCCTTACCCGCTGAGCCATCTCTCCAGCCCTAACAAGTATTTCTTAAATGAATGCCATCTATGAGTTAAATTTTTTTTTTGTTTTGTTGGTTTTCTCTTTCTTTCATTTTTTTTTTTCAATTTTTGAGGTAGGGTCTCACTCTAGCCCAGGCTAACCTGGAATTCACTATGTGGTCTCAGGATGACCTGGAACTCACAGCAATCCTCCTACCTCTGCCTCCCAAGTGCTGGGGTTAAAGGTGTGAGCCACCACACCTGACTGGCTTCACTCTTTCTGATGGCTGGCTGGGATAACAGACATGAGCCATCATGCTCAGTTAGAATTTTTTTAAGTCTTTTTAAAATAAATAAATAAATATTTCTTTATTTGCAAGTAGAGAGAGATAGAAAGAAGAGAGACAGACAGAATGGATGCACCAGGGCCTCCAGTTGCTGCAAACAAACTCTAGATACAGGCACAACCTTGTGCATCTGGCTTTACGTGGGCACTGGGGAATCAAACTTGGGTCATTAGGCTTTGCAGGCAAGCACCTTAACCACTAAATCATCTCTCCAGTCCATTAAGTCTTAATTTTATTATGCATTATTTCTAAGAATCTAAATCACTATATAGTCATTCATTTAATTATTATATCACCAGCTGGGTGTGTTGGTGCCCACCTTTAATCCAAGCACTTGGGAGGCTGAGGTAGGAGGATCACCATGAATTTGAGACCAGCCTAGGCTACAAAGAGTTCTAGATCATCCAGGGCTATAGTGAGACCCTACTTCAATAATAAATAAATAAATAAATAAATATTCTCTTAATAGTTATATTATTCAACTAACAGTGACGGATCTACTACATAGGAGATGTGAAGTCACAAAACTTACTCCATATGATCTTTGCACTTTTTTTTTTTTTTTTTTTGGTTTTTCGAGGTAGGGTCTCACTCTGGCCCAGGCTGACCTGGAATTCACTATGTAGTCTCAGGGTGGCCTCAAACTCATGGTGATCATCCTACCTCTGCCTCCCAAGTGCTGGGATTAAAGGTGTGCGCCACCACGCCCGGCTTTGCAATAGAGTATTGACTGGAGTCAGAGAAGGCATCATAGAAGAGGTGACATGTGAACAGTGCCTTAAAGGACCAGGCAGAGAGAGGAGGGAGGCATTCCCAGACAGAGAAGCATGGAAGAGCTTGGCTGTTCCAGGAATAGCGAGCAGTTTGGTGTTGACAGAGCATAGCTGGCTACAGAAGTCCACAGGCAAGAAACCCAGCTGCAAGAAGTCTGAGGCATGGTGGCTGACGAGCCCCAGCTGTGACGCTGGGCTTCAAACTAGACTCCCCTGGCACACTTCCTCTTTTCTCATGGTGGGAATGTTCTTGGCATCTCCCTGGCCTGCCATCAGTCTCTAGGGAAGTCCTCCTGGGGTCACAGACCATCTCACCGATCCTGGAGCTCTGCCTTCTCCAGATCCCCTTGACTCTTCAGCTGGAGTAACTCCTGGCTCCGCTCATGGGCTTCCTTCTCCAGCGCCTGGGTCTTGGACACTAGCAGCAGCAGCTGAGCTGGCTCACTCTCATCCGTTCTCCCGGAGCCATTGGATTCCCGAGACTGTGTTCTCACGGTCAAGCGCAGACAACAGGTCAGGAGGGACCCAGAAAGCCTCGCATGTTCAGCCTTTAGCTCTGTCAGATCTCTGAGCACAAGCAAGGAACATTGCAGGGTCCAAGAACCAAGGAAGGCTGCTGATCAGGCTCATAAGCCTGAGGACAGGTCTGGGAAAATCATCTGGATCCACCAGTAGCAAGTCTCCCTCCCACCCAGCCCCCCAACCCCTGCCCATCCCTCTACAACATCAGCCCACTGCCTTAAGTCCAGAACCAGCAGGGGCAAAACCCTCTTCTTATCCCCACACTGACCTGTCTGTAGCTGATTTCATTTGCAGGAAGTGGCGTCGGAAGGTCACCACCTCCCGCCATAGACCGAGAAGACGACCATGTTCACCTTTCAGATAGCCCTTGAAGAACTGTATGTTCAAAAAGCCAGGTCGGGGCTGGAGAGATGGCTCAGCAATTAAAGATGCTGGTCTAGGTCTGATTTCCCCAGTACCCATGTAAAGCCAGGTGCACAAAATGGTACATGTGTCTGGAATTCATTTGTAGTAGCAAGAGGCCCTTGGCACACCCATACTAACTCTCTCTCTCTCTCTCTCTCAAATAAATAAATAAATAAATAAATAAATAAATAAATAAATAAATAAATTAGTGTCTTCTTTTTTTTTAAGCCAGGTCATGAGCTGGGCATGGTGGTTGGTGCATGCCTCTAATCCCAGCACTTGGGAGACAAAGGTAGGAGGATCAAGGCCACCCTGAGATGACATAGTAAATTCCAAGTCAGCCTGGGCTAGAAGAAGATCCTACCTCAAACCCCCCACCACCACCCAACACACACACACACACACACACACACACAAAAGCCAGGCTATAGCCCAGCGTGGTGGCGCACGCCTTTAATCCCAGTACTCGGGAGGCAGAGGTAGGAGGATTGCCATGAGTTCTATGCCACCCTGAGACTACATAGTGAATTCCAGGTCAGCCTGGGCTAGAGTGAGACCTCGAAAAACAAAAACAAACAAACAAACAAAAAAGCCAGGTCATAACAAGACCACCTTGTAGCACTGTAGATCTCAGATTTCTGACTACCGGGTTGGGGGGGGAGTGGAGGGAGGAAGGAGGAACTGAAAGGTGATAGCTAAAGAATGGGTGTCTATGTTCAGGTTATGCTGAAGGGTTCAGTCAAGTGGGTAGTGGGATTCAAGAGGTCTAAGGGCCTTGAATGGTAAGTGGCCGTCCTCTAGGCTAGATCAGAAAAGAACGCACTGTAGCTGCTTAACTAGTAGGAGCTATTACCACAGGCTCGTAAAGCAAATTGGGTGCTCTAATACATATAAATCACCCAGCACGGAGCAAAGGTTTGGGAAGCATGTTTTCTTCAGCTGGGATTAGAAAATTCCCTAGGGCCCATAACTGGTTTTTCTTCTCCATTCAATTTAGCATCTAGCAATGCAAACTTCCAGATGAAGGGGGCCAGTAAACAAGTAAGAAAGCCAGTCACTTTTGCAAGAGTTGATTTGACTATCATGCCACTTGCCAGCAAAGCCTAGACTAGGCAGAACCAAGAAGAAATGTGAAGCAGGGCACAGCTGTGAGCACAGGCAGGGCTGACCAGAGAATTGAACAACTACAACTCAGTTTCTACCGAGGTCCTGAAGTTAACCCTTTCCAGTACTAAGCAAACAGCACTCAGAGTATACAGCTCCTGCCCTGTTCTTCCTACCTCCTGCTCCATCCGCCATTGGCTCTCCTTCCTCATTAATTCATCCCGCGCCCGACTCCAGTCCACAGTCAGTTTTTCCACATCTTCCTGAAGGGCTTTATTCACCACATCAGCTTTTTTCATATGCAGCCGGAGCTCAGTGTTCACTTCTGCTAGACTCTCACACCTGAGTGGGTAAGAGCAAGTGCAAAATAAAAATCTGGTCCTATTCCAACCCCTGGACCTCTTGGGAGTAAGATGACAATGAGTGGAATTTTCCATTGCCAAGAATTAAAAAAAAATTTTCCCCGAGGTAGCGTCTCACTCTAGCCCAGGTTGACTTGGAATTTACTATGTAGCCTCAGAGTAGCCTCGAACTCACAGCAATCCTCCCAATAAAATATTATATTTATTTGAGAGAGAGAGAAAATATGAATGGGCATACCAGGGCTTCTCGAACCACGTTGTACACCTGGATTTATGTGGGTACCAGGAAATTGAACCCAGGCCTGCAGGCTTTGCAAGCAAGTCCCTTTAACCACTGAGCCATCTCCCAACCCTCCATTGCCAAGAATTAGAGGGCTAGTGCTGAAGTCCATGGTTCTAATCCATGTTTGCCATTAGGGCAGAAGTCTTTTTCTTTTATTCTTTATTGTTTTTTGAGGCTGGGTCTAATTCTGTAGCCCAGGCTGACCTTGAACTCACAGCACCCCACCCACCTCAGCCTCCCCAATGCTAGGACTACACATCTCAGCCACTATGTCCAGCACTTTTCTACCTACATGTTCACCCTTGGGACAGAAGTTTCCCATCAGTCTTAGCACCCAATGGTCAATAACTTAGGTCAGAAAATTTAGGTTCTATCACCTCTGCTGCTCCTCCTCCAATCTGACCAGCAGCTGTTCCAGGTTTAGCTCGTCCACACTTTCCCACCGCTGAGGGAGCAGTCCCTTTGTGAAACAGAGAGAAACCTTCTATTACCTACACAAAGCCACCCCGCAGACCAAGTGATGCCTCCTTCTAGAGTAGCCCACTTTCTTCTCAAATCTTTCTCCCTCTGGTGAGCAAATCCTTTCTTTTCTCAATCATTGTGTCCTGGAAGCAGATCTACTGCCTCCTGTTCCAGAGTGAATCAATGACCTCTCCTGAAAGATGGCATTTGGTGGTGACATTTAACCTAAGAAGCATAAGCCATTCTATCACTAAATAGCCTTTACTTCTATTATACTAATCTTGAACCTTGGAAAGCCACTCTACTTCTTGATGCCACAGTATCTTCAGCTACAAAATAAAGATGATTTCTCATTCCCCACAGAAAGTTATTTTGCAAACCCAGTTGCCATCATTACAAAAGGGCTGAGCGTGGTGGCACACACCTTTAATTCCAGCACTTGGGAGGCAGAGGTAGGAGGATCATCTTGAATCCAAGGCCACCCTGAGACTACATAGTGAATTCCAGGGCAGCCTGTGCTAGAGGGAGACCATATTTTGAAAAAAGAAAAAAAAATGATACTGGGAACATGGCCTGTAGGGAAGGTGCCCAATATGTTTTGATTCTTTCTTCCTTCTGAGACAATTTTTCTGAGGGAAATGGAACAAAGGTAAATGGATCTGCCCAGGCCAGTCCTACCCAGCCGTCAGGACACAAGCAGTCTACTGTAGGAACCTCTGTAGGCCTGAGGCACACATTTTTCTGACAAACACTGACATCTACTGGAGGAAAGATGCGCTTTTCCTCTAGTTCAAGATGCCTATTGTGCACCCTGAAACTGCATTCACCCTTAATAGAACCAATATTTGGACTCTCTCAGACCAGCGATAACAAAATCCAAGGAGGATCGAACTGCGGGAGTGAGATCTCAGGAGTTGAAAACAAAGAGATTTCTATACAACATCCTGTATCACCCTCAGCCTAAACTAGCATAAAAAGCCAACAAGTACATTCTCAGAGGACTGGGGGAGGGGGAGCCAGGACACAATCTTACTCCAGTGGCTTCTAGCCGCTTCTCCAACTCTTGGCACCAGCTCCGGTACTGTAAGACCTGTGGCAAAGAGAGCAGGCCCTGAGCAAAGACACCGCTGATACGAATAGCACAAACCCAAGGCTCTGGAGATCTTGAGCAAACCAAATATGAACAGAGGAGTCAAGTGAGGGTGGTAAGTAAGGCCATAACACCTTAAGTTTCTATCTGTGTATTTAAAGAATACTTTCTGCTATCCTTTTTTCATTTTTCTTATTCTTTTCTCTTTTCTGCTATCCATGTGTCATGGAGAGGCAAAACCAGAAATCCTGGGTCAGGTCTTAACTCTAGGCAAGGAGAACAAATCTGGGCAAATAATCTGACACTTGTGAATGTCATCTTTAGAAGGTAGAAAAGCCATACTTCACAAAGTAGTTATATCAAAGGAGACACTATGGGTGAAAGCTGGCAGGTCTGAGTCAACCCCACCAGGTTAGGTATGGCCTATCTCCCTACACAGTTTCCCTCTTTTGGCCTTCCTCCAGCTCTAGCACCCAGCTCTGGCCCACCCCCCTACTTGGTCTCCCTCTACCAGTTCTAGCACCCAGCTCTGACCCATTCCCCTACGTGGTCTCCCTCCTCCAGTTCTAACACCCAGCTCTGGGAGGGTTTCTCCCCCACCCTTCTGCCACAGAAGGGCAGCTACCTCACCTTGGCCTGCAGCTTCCGCACAAGGGTCGCTTGCCTCTGCTGGGCCTCCTGGGAGTTTTTTAGCTTCCTCCAGGAGGCAGCCTGGTTCTCCGCCATCTGCTGCTGCAGTGCCAACACTTGCTTCTCCAGCACCAGCTGCAGGGACTGGGGCTTCATGTTCCACCTGGGGCTTCCTGATTCCATGGGGTATCAGACAGCAAGCCCACAGGTTTCTATACAGCCAACTGCTGCTTGCTCCCCAAAGGGTTGCTAACCATTGCTGTGCCTCTGGGACCTTCTCCTGAGCTGGGGACCAAAACATATAGCAAAATTGAAAGGACGACCTAGATGATGCAAATTTATTTAACAAACGTTTATTAAGTCTGGTAAAGCTGAGTTGAGCAAAGTAAATAGGTTCCTTTATCACAGGATTGCTCAGAACCTTCTATAGTTATATTTATTTGCAATCAGAGAGAGGGAGATAGAGAGAAGAGAGACAGAGAGAATGGGCACACCAGGGCCTCCAACTGCTGCAAACTCCAGATGCATGCACCACTTTATGTATCTGGCTTTACTTGGGTACTGGGGACTCAAACCTGGGTCATTAGTCTTTACAGGCAGCCCCTCAGAATCTTTAAAACACTAGGATAGATGCTATTTTCTAACAGGGGGCTATGATGAGCATCATTTTCCAAAGTTAATCGACCATGAGACAAGCTCACGACACTGGTGTTTTATTTGTATTATATCACATTTTGTCTTCATGAGAATGCTGTAGCCTTCTGGTGCTTTCTTATCACACTCAACTGTAAGCACTATTATAGGGCTAGGTTCATTGGTTAAAGGCACTTGCTTGTGCTATTATAACTCTAT
>PVHP010022474.1:0-28361 GCA_004024765.1 Zapus hudsonius
CTGAAAAATACAAATACAATCTCCATTGGAGAGTTAGAACAGTATAGGTTAATAGATATAGACCATTCTGGATTACCTAGTTTCTATTTTTAGTAGCCTCCCTGTCAGACGTTCGCATAGTGCATCTTTTCTTGGGTGCCCAAGAGTATGGGATCCGGTGCATCTTGCCCTAAATCCCCATTTCCAATCAAAGGTTCCCACTCACTGAGTGGAATATTTGGCCGAATGCCAAATCAACTTTTAAGTTTAGGAGACAAAGTTCAACCTGATAGCATCTTTAATTTTTTAAATCATTTTTAAATCATAGAAGAGTGTTTAATGTCAGTTTGCTTAACAAACCCCAATTGCAAGCTACATGAGACCTGCTTGATGCATGAAATAATGTCTCAAACATAATAAAAACGCATCATGCTTGTAAAATGTCTGTTTTCAGAGTATCTCTACATGATTTCAAATGAACCTTACTCCTCATCGCTCAAAACTAAAACACTAGGCATTAATTGAATCAGCCAGACATTGTTTTTTTTTCCTATTTTATAAAGACATAGATAGAGAAGCACACAATATACTACACCCTGAAAAGCCAGAGCAAGCCCCAGATTTCATTCCTTTCATGCTCAGCTCACAACTGTTCTAATCTTTTTTTTTCTTCAAATTGTTGGGCTTTCCTATGTTCTTAATTGTGAATTCTGTAAATAAGTACACATATTTGTAAAGAAGCATTATTTACTTTTAAAAGACAATCAGGTTCTAGGATTATTGTTAATTTTGTTAGTACCCTAAATGTAAACCTCTTGAGACATTTATCCTGAACCTATGTTTAATTTAATTTATTTTTTGTAAATTTATGTGTGTATGGTATGTGTGTGTACACATATGCATATTTCAATGTGTGTGGACACACATGTGCAACTGGGTATTTACATATGTGCATGCTGTATCTTGCTTAACCACTTGTATTAGTCAGGGTTCTCTAGAGGAAACAGAGTTGACAGAATGGATTGTAGTGAAAGGGAATTTATTGGGGTAGCTTACAACAGTCCAACAATAGCAGTATGCCCTCCCACGGGTAAAGGAACCAGTAGCTATTCAGTCCATGTGACTGGAGGCCTCAGCAGTCCCAATCCAGCCCAGAAGGCCTGATGGCTCCCTGGGGAGTGGGGGCTCTTCAGTCCAAGATGTGAGGTTGAGGAAACTGGGTTCCAATGTCCAGGAAGGGTAGGGGAGCAGGATGAGAGTGCCAGTCACTAACAAGCACCAGCAACTAGGGGAGGAAGGAACAGGGTTTCCTTCCCCTCAAGCTTCCTTATATTTATTCCCTTTCGAAGGCCCACCCACTGGAGGGAAGGGCTCACTCTTGAGAAGGGACCTCCTCCCTTCTCCAAAATCCCAAAAAGATTTTGTCAATCCTTCCTGAAGGCAAACTCAGAGACAGGCCCAAGATTACTATGGGTTATTACACAGATCAAGTTGACAAATAAACTTAACCATCACACCACTGTCTTCCTTCAGTGCCTGTCACTGAATTTTGAGCTCACCAATTAGGCTGTTGTCTATAGTTAGGCCATAGTGAAGAAGCTACTACTATTGTTTGGCTAAGTGGAAATGTTATGCTCATTCAATTACCAGTTCATGCCTATAGATTAGTGTTGCTCTCACCTTTGGTAAGAAAAGCTTCTTCTGCAGATGGTAGTGACTACTGGGAAGATTCAAAACTCATCACAGTGCTGAGAACAACTGACTTTTGAGTGCTTAGCATTAAATGAGACATCTCAGTCATGCCCTCCATATTTCAAAAGAGGAGACGTAGAATGCAACAGCCAGAGAATGCAGAGGAGTGCTTAGGAATGCTGTCCTCTGGACATTAAATGGCCATTGCTTAAATGACCTCACAGGACCTACACAATTTTGGGCCAATCAACATTCATCATAGATAATGAAGGAAGGCAAAAAAAAAAAAAGGACACCTAGTTAGAATCTGAACTAGTTGAAAAGAAGGCACTCAGTGGAAGAGAGGTAGAGGAGGGAGGACAAAAGTAGGAGGGTGTGGATTATGATCAAAATACATGTGTGAAAATTGTCAATAAAAATGTTTAAAAACAAAAGAATCTCCACTTCCATTGATCTGATTTCAAAACAAACAGGCCAAACAATGAACTTGGATATCATAAGACATGTCCTTGCTTCATGTTCATGCCCAGCACTGTGGCAAAATAAGCTCTGTGAAAGGTTGAGTTACAAAAGGAACAGTTAGAACACACAGTGAAGGGCATCAGTCAAAGATGCCAAGTTATTCTCTTCTCGCTTGGGAAAGCCATGGAAGTATTCAGACATATGAAGGGCAAATCAATGAAAAAAAAAGTTTTTTTTTCTTTTTTATAAATTCATATCTTTGTTAACCAAAATTAGATACATTGTAAGAGCAAATATGCTGGTATCTCTATTTCCTCCCTTCCTGTCCCCAATCCACTGGGAATCTTCCCCGTTGGGCATACTGGATAAGTCCATGAAGTAGGGGGTTATGAACTATACTAGAGGTAGACAGGTCCCCCCTTGCTTTGTGTGTTGTTGCTGAGGGGTGAAATGTCTCTGGATGTTCTCCTCCACTGTGTTTCTTTTTTTTTTTGTGTGTGTGTGTGTGTGTTTCTTATAATCTTTCCGAATGCTCAGTTCTTCTTCAGGTTGAATAAATCTTTCGTCTTTTACTAAAGCAAACAAACAAACAAACAAAATGGTTTTGTTTCTTGCTATGAGGATGCTAGGTACAACTGAAGTGAAAGCACCTCCATCCTAGGTTTGTGACTTGCGTTTACTTCTCCATATTGAAACCCTTAAATTGGAGACTGGCAAGGTTGAAATCTGTATTACAAAACATTCCCTCTCCCCAAATCAAAGTCAGTTATTATTTTTAAAAAGCTATGTTAATGACACTAGAAATATTGAATGGAGCAGTTAGCAAATTACTAACAGAGAAAAAGCATAATCTGTGCTTTCCTGGCATAATTTTTTTCATTAACTCACCTATTTAGGTTGTGTGCGTGTGTGTGTGTGCGCGCACGTGCGGGTGCCTAGAGCCATAAATAACTCAAGTACAAATTCCTTCAGGTAAATAGCCTTTATTGAATAAATTGGACATTACTGCTCAGAATAACCATGGAAAACAAATGACTGTGATCACTATGACAATAGGACTTAATTGGCCAAGTTAGAGAGGGAATAATGTAAAACAGCCAGAGCCCCATGCTTCAGAGCCAGGGTTTCCAGCATGCCAAGGTAACAGATTGGACATTTAAGAAGACATTACATTTCTCCCAGTGCATAGACATTATTTCATTTGTGATATAAGAATAGGTTATTAGTACTTATGGCATGCCTGTCCACTATTCTTATTATCAGAGCACGGGTCTTTCTCTTTCACTAACCTTGTCCACATTTTATGAACTGCTATTTTGAAAAGATTAACAAATTCTTCTTGGAACGCAATACTCATAATGATTGTCTCTGTCCCCAGAGAGCAGCTCAGCATGAAGATCAAAATGCACAGTATTTGCTGAGGGCATACTAAATTGGGCCAAGAAAGGGCTCCTTTCTGCCCTTGAGACATAAGTATAGAGTGTTGAAAGCTCATTATGAACTCAGAGCCAAAAGAGGGAAGGATGCATAAACTAGTCTGAAGGATTGCCATATAATACCCTTTCCCTGACCATACTTTGTTCCCCATGTTTAATTTCCCCAAAGTTGAAAATTTGATCATTATTGCTGAATATAGTAATTTCTTTACCCCTTAACATCATTCTTTGGAATTCTCATTGCATTTTCTTAACTTTTTTTTATTATTTTAGTTTTTTTTTTACTGGCAATTTCCATAAATATAGACATTGTACTATTGTTGTTCATGGATTCCTTGGAGGGATCATTATACACTAATACCCCAGTTCATCCTTGGAACTGGGTAGACAGAGTCTTGGGACAGTGGTGAGCCAACGGGCATAGCCACCCGGGAGACACTTGTAGTGAAGAGCTTGTTTATTAAATTGGGGAGGATTGCTTTTATTTAGAAGGAAAAGGAGAGGCAAGGGGATAAGCAGCAAGGGGATTGGTGGAGGCAGGGTGGCCTGTGGATGACTCATGAAAGGATTGTTAAGGGCCAGCTGCATAGATAAACTAGAGGGACTTTTTTGTTGCCTGGGCCTTGTTATCACCTTACAACTGAATTATGTGAACTTCAATAAACTCAGGCCTTGAAGTACCTGACTTATCAGGGTTTGCTGGGGCCCACCAGATGGCTGGATTTTAGGGAGGGAAGAAGACAGCAGCCGAACTCCTGCCAGTCTCAGGATGAGATAATCGGGGTTTCAGGCCAGTCTCAACTTTCCTTTAACCTATGTCTTCCGTGCCCCTCAGTAGGGTCCCACATACTATGATCAGAATCACCTCCCACCACTGTCCCTTTTCCACTTTCCTAAGTTTCCCCTCCACTGAACTCATTCTTTCTAACTCATTTTTCTTCTATTTTGATGCAATCATTTATTTCCTTCTTTTAGGTAGGTTTTGGGTAGAAGTCAGCCACTGTGATGTCATAAATATCAGGTCACTTTGTATCTGGAAAACAGTATTGTAATCATTCCTTCTCTTCCTTTGGCTCTTACAGACTTTACTTATTAACACAATGAATGCTTGTGCTGGTTTGATTCAAGTGCCCCCCATAAACTTATGTTTTCTGAATGCTAGGTCCTCAGCTGGTGGTAATTTGGAAATTGGAGCCTCCTGGAGGCAGTGAATTGTTGATGATGGACTTATGGTTGTTATAGCCAGCTTCCCCTTGCCAGTGTTTAGTAATTCTCCTGCTGCTGTTGTCCACCTGATGCTGGCCAGGAGGTGATGTCCAGCCTCTGCTCATGCCATCTTTTTCCATGTCATCATGGAGTTTCCACTCTGGTCTGTAAGCCAAATAAACCCTTTCCTCCCATAAGCTGGTTTTTTTTTTTGGGGGGGGGTCAGGTACTTTCTGCCAGTAAGGAGAAGCTTACTGCAGCATCTCTGAACCTTGGAAGGTGTGATAGAGATGTCTCACTTAGTACTGAATGCTCCATTATCCCTTTTTGGCATTATGGTTTTGAATCACCATAATGATTAGATGGTTATTGCCATCTAAAAAGAGAAGCTTCTCTAACCAAAAGTGAGAGTAGCTCTAATATATGTGTGTAAACATAAGTATTTAGTGGGCAGTTTGGTGGTAATAATATATTTGTTTAGAAAAAAAAGAAAAAAAAACAAAATAGTAGTAGTTTCTCCTGCTAGGGTTTATAATCTCCCAAGCCATAGGCTTTAATTAAATTTTTTCCTTTTACTGTATGAACAGATCTTACATTAGTCATATTACCATTGAGTTCTACTCAAATATCCTCTCTCTCCTGCCTCCATATCACTGAGAGCTCTCTTCAATGGCATTATTAGTGTTCATTATGGGGTTATAAATGCAGCAGTCTCTCTGTGTGCAGTGGGGGACAACACCTCAGGATTCTCCTTCCCACCCTGCAGCTCTTAGAACCTCCCTGCCTCCTTTCCAATGTTCCCTGAGTCTTGGAGGCAGTGTCTATGTTAATGTTAATATCTCTGCAACCTCTGAATTTTCAGTTTAATGAGTTTTAAGTGTCCTCAGTGTATATTGCCACCTCTCTGCAGCATTGCACAGTGAGTGTATCCCTGAAACCATCATTTCTGTTTAAATATCTACTTTCCACACAATGTCTCCTGGGCCTGACAGGTGTGCTACAGGTGGTTTGCCTTGTGTTACGCAGTCAACTATCTTTTCTTATCACAGTGATGGATCTTGGAAACATTTTAATTTTTGATTGCTATATTTGTATATATTCATATAGTACAATGTGAAATTTTGACTGATATGCACATTGAGTAGTGATTGACTCAAGATAAGAAGCATATACGTCATCATCATTTTTATCATCTCTTTCTGGTGAGCACATTCTATTCATGGGGAACATAAGTTAACTTCCACCTTTTAGTGAACAATTTCCTTCTGTCCCTGTGTGCAACTCTTTCTCTTTACAACTGTAGGATTTTCATAGAGATCTGGTTGAATCATGTCCTTGCATAAAATCCTTCAAAGGCTGGAAGCAACAGTCTGACTAGCCAAATTCCTTCAACATGGTCTCTGCATGGCTGGAAAACTGTTTAGTTCTCCAGCCCCGTTTCCTACAACTTCCTCTCTTCACTGAAGCCTTGCTAAATTACTTTTCTTACCAGAGCCTTCCAGGCTTCTTAGTATATTGTCTTTGTAAATGTTTCTCCCAGCCTTGAATGGTCAGCCCTTCTCCTATATATGCCCTTTTAGCTCCTGTTCACCCTGCTCACTGGGTAGCATCTGACATCACCCTTGATATTTCTTTAAAATGCAAACTCAAATATAATTATGTACTTAGCATTTCTCTTCTATAAAATGTCATTTCCTCTGATGCAAATACTGTATCTTTTCATTTTCATGAATATACTCATCAGGACTCATTAGTGGTAATATTGACTGGTAGTCAGGATGCCTGGTTTCCAAGTACTGTGATTTTGTAGCTATGTGAAATGGTGCAAAGTAACTAATCTTCTGTGTTCAGGTGAATTAATATATTTAAAGTGTTTAGGACACATCTGACTCTAATATCAGTGTTAGTTGTTATTCTGCCTTCTCATGGCAGTCACTGACACACAATTCTTGACTCATGAAACATTGTTGCAAATATTAGTGGATAATTAAATTAAATACAATGATTTACAAAGGCTGGGAGTTTGTTTGAAGGTACCTACAGCATAGAAAAAAGATATATAATGATTTTTGAGTTATCACATTTTTATTGTCTTGATTACCTCTTATTGTTAATAATTGGCCCATTCATTTAATAAGTATTTATTTTCTATTCAGACTGAACTGAGAACTCTGTTGAACACATCCACTGCATTTTGTGAGAGATTTAAGATACACACCTGTCATAAAAATGATAGAATTGGGCAAAACCTCATTCTTTTTCTAGAGTGCTCATAATGATAGCCTGCAGTTAAGTTTAAACTGGGAGCTCTCTGGGGTCTTTACAAAGATGAAGAAAATGATTATGGCTTCTCCTTTTTTTCATTTCCAATTTGTGTGAGCTTTTTAACTCCTTTCAGCACCTCACCTAACTCTTATGCAATAAAGATCAAAATTGATTTCTTAAATGAAAATAAAAGAAGCAAATCTACTGTGCAGCTAGCTACTTCATAAAACTACAACTGAAAGGTAGCTCTCACAAAAGAACTGGTCAAGAGAAAAGATTCGGAATGCCACAAGGACACGTGAAAACTTCTATGAAATTCCAGCTTGTTCAAAACAAGCCAATTAAAAGTCACAGACATTCACAAATGTTCTATCACCCCACTCTGTACTTTTCAATGTTTTTCCAAAGCACATGCTTCCATTTCCTAACTCTCTTTTCCACTGTTTTCTGCAATGTTGCTTTGCTATTTTGTATTTCTTCTCAGTCTTCCACCCTCTCTCTGGGAAGCAGGCCCTGATAACACTGATGATGAATGAACTTCATTCTGGGAGGATGTTTTAGATGTGGAGGCCTTTCTGTTGGGCTATGAGAACCGAGGGTAAGTGCATCAGCCTTTCTGTGCAACCCTTTCCCTCCCACAAAACTTCCTGGCTTTCTTTTGTTCTACCATGCTGTTTCCTATAGCCATGGTGGCAACTATATAGATCCTCACTTCTTTATCAGTTGGCTAACAAGGTTTAGCATAGCCGAGGCTGGCCCTGGGCATAGGTAAAGTAGCTGGTGATATGCAGAGTTTGGGAGAATGCCCTATGGCTTCTAGCACTTGAAGAAGTCCTGGCATCCAAGTTGCATTGAAGAACATGAGAACACCTGCTGCACACCAAAGACTGTGCCAGAAGCTGAGTTTCTGAAGATGGAAGGTGAAGTAGCCTGGCCCTGCACAGATAGCACAATGATCTAAGGCAAATTCATTCATTCTCTGGCCTACACCTCATTGTCAAAGAGGACTGATGTCTATGTTATAAAGTTGGTTGTGTGAGGTGCATTAAACTCTAGAAGAGTTTCTTGTACATTGCGTTCAAAAATTATAAGCATTTTTGGTGAGAAAAAGAAGAAGAAAATGAAGCTGGAGGTTATCCTAGCTTTCAAAAAGCCTAATGTTTATTGATATTTGGTGGATATGGCAAGATTTTTCAAACATAATTATTGTCTTTAAACCCTAAATTGAGAACCATGATTCTTTGGTTCTTCTGTTTTCTGCATTTTGCATGGTGGGTCCAGGGGTAAATAGGGATGACTAACAATATCACCTTTTGGAAAATAATTCTGATTCTGCACAGACATTTCATGATATCCAAGGAACACAGACAAAGGGGTGTCACTCTCAGAGAACACATAAAGATATCTGTGTGTCAGCAATCCCTAACTGCAGGTGGGGAAGAATAAGTGCCCAGTGTCAACATCTGTGTGTATAGAAAAGAGAAATGTGCTCAGAGAAAGTTCTGCTTTATGGGTGAGAAAAGTCTCCTGAGTAAGTGCTAGAGTTTCTCACAGCCAACGTAAATGAAAATACTGATGGGAAAACCCAAAGCAATTACACTGCTCATTCTACAGTGTACTACTGCATGTTGATGGATGGCACTCCAGGGAAAATGCTCAGAGAGGTAAGGAGACATGGTGAGTAAGCACCTGTGTCTGGACTTTACTGTGATCATAAACTAAGGAGAGGAAGACAGTGAATGGCTAAATAAATGAATGAATAAATCATCACAACCTGTGATCATTGCATGAAAGGAATCATATGCTCTCTGTAGATGTTCTTGGGGATCCACATCACAGTTCCTGGGGTTTCCACTGACTTTGCTTCAGTGTTTGAGGCTGGATTTTGGGAGTCCCCATAGCTACTGTTGACTCATCCTCTCAGCAACACTCCCTACTTGGAAAGTGTGTCAATTTCTTTTCACATTGCTATGACCTGACCAGAAGCAAGTTGCAATAGATCATTGTGGGGCAGTCACAGTGGCAGGAAACTGAAGCAGAGTTGGCCACATTGAATCTGCACCAAGGAAGTCGAGTGATGAATGCATGTACTCAGCTTTCTTTCTCCTGTTTTATATAGTTCTGGACCCCAGCCTATGGAATAGTGTGGCCCAGTTAGAGGGCCCAATCTTCTCACTCAAATAACATAATCAAAGACAATCCCTCACAGACATGCCCAGAGATTTGTTTCCATGCTGTTTCTAAATCCTATAAATTGACAAACCAGATTAACCATCACAGAAAGACAGGGGAGCTAGATCCCAGAAGGCATTTTTCAATCAAAGAGGCACCTAGCTTGTAGGTTAATGCCCACTCCTCCACACTTGAGAAAAATTTCTGTAAAAATTCAATATGAATCCTCAGAGAATCACCAACAGGAAAAAGCCCTTTCACCACACAGGTTAACATTACTCTCCTTCCCTCCCTCATTCTAAAGCCCTGCTCCTTCAGTACAACTTTCTAGAATCACTTCCCAACTAACATAACTGCATTAAGCCATCACTGAAGGCTCTGATTTTAGGCAAATAGATCCAAGACCTCTAAAAGAGAATGGAATGTTAGAGAAAGGTAATGAGACATGGGGGATAAAAAAGTATCAAATCCTGGTCAGGACTCTACATGCAGCCACTGATGGATGAGTGAAGAGATGGGTGAGCGAGTCATGGAGGCTGCTCACAGGCTGGAGAGCAGAGTCAAGTGGTCTCAGAGCATCTACAAATGCCCAGGAGAAGGAGGCAGGATGGAAATTCTGAGATGACCGGGAAAACAAGAAATACCTCCCCTGGCTACCATCCTGTATGTGGCAGTTAAGTGACTGAAAGACTTGGAAAGATGAGCACTGTGGGATTGTCTGCCAAGTAGCTTTAGGTTTTTCCCAGCCCAGAGGTTGTCATTCCTGTAGACAGGGTGTTTTAGTATTCAGGATATAACCTCTCTTACCCCAAAGGACCTTGCTGAGTGGCCTAATAATTTAGGTATGAAATAAAAACCCTATCTCCTTCTAAGGTTTGGGACTGATTCTCATTTCTGCTAGATGTAGTCACATGGATGGCCCAAAATAGGCTGTTTAAATTCTCTTTACTCTTCTTTATTTGTTCAAAGAAATAATAACTATTTTTTTATTGTTGTTTTTTTCCTTCCCCCTTTTGTATTGTTACCGAGGGGGGACAATGTCTCTGGATATTCTCCCCCCCCCCATGACTCTTACATTCTATCTGCCTTCTCTTCCTCTCAGTTCCCTGAGTCATGGTGGGTGAGTGTTCTTTGTTTTTGAGAGATCTTAAGTATCTCTGGATCTTTTCCCTGGGTTGTGATGGGTATTGTTGGTGTCTGTCTCCATTGACCTTTCATGGGTTGTCAGACTTGCTGTGGTGATTGGTCTCCTGTTTGTCTCATCACTTTCTCATAGGTTTAACTTGGGCCCTGTGTGAAGGCTAGGTGTGGTTTGTCTCCTGCCAGGAGTCAGCCATCATCCAATGTCTTGTTGGTGGAATTGGGTTGTCCCTGGCTTTCTCAATGCCTTCTGAAAAATACAAACAGAATCTCCATCAGAGAGTATGGACAGATTCAGAATGGGCACTGAGGAAGCACCCCAGTGGGTAAGGGACAGAGAGGGGGGAAACAGGGATTTGTTCATGAAATGTATAAACTTATTCAAAATAAAGATACTTAAAGAAGGAATAATAGCTATCTATATTAGGCAGGGTTCTCTGAAGGAACTGAACCAGTAGAATTCAAGTGTATGTATACTATAAACAGGAATTCATTATATAGGTCACACAATAAGGCCTGGTAACACAACCATGACCTTCTGCCTGTTGAATAAAGACCCCATTATCAACTCAGGAGGCAAGACCTCTCAGCAGTTCCAATTTCATGTTGAAAGCTTAGAAACTTCTAGAAGAATCACTCCTGTCAAATCCACATTGAAAGGGCAAAGAAGCTGAAGTCTATTCCCAGCAGTGATGGGTAGTGAGTACAAAGAAAGAAAGGGACTTACTCCACTTTCAAGCTGCCTTCCTCAGACTTCCTTCTTCCTGGAGCCATCATCCCTGTGGAGAGAAGAGGATGTCATCCACATTTATGGTGGGTTTTGCTGCCACAACAGATCACCGTTTCCTCTGTGCCAATCACTGTGTCATGTGCCAATCTTCTAAGAATAGATATGGAGGCTTGGGTAGATGGCTCAGTTAAAGGTGCTTGCTTACAAAGCCTACCAGCATGGGTTCCATTCCCCAATACCCACATAAAGCTAGATTCACAAAGTGATGCATGCATCTGGAGTTCATTTGCACTGGCAAAATAACAGATCCAACTAAGAAATGCCTTTGTTCTGCGGTGGTTTTTGAGTTAGGTGTCTCACACTAACTCATGTGTTTTGGATTCTTGATCCCCAGCTGATGGCAACTTGGGAATTGGAGTCTTTCTGGAGGAAGTGTGTTGTTGGGGGTAGGCTTATGAGTGCTACAGCCAGTTCCCCCTTTCCAGTGTTTAGCATACTCACATGCTTCAAATTGTCCACCTGGTATTGGACAGGAAGTGATGTCTACTTATTGAAGCTACATATCCAGGGATAGTTCCATAATGGCAAAAGAGTCAAAAAATGACACAGTCTTTGATGTTTGCTTCTTAAGGATAGGTTTTTGTACAGAGGCATTAGAAATTATATGCATACCTACTGTCACCAAGTTAAACTCTCAGGTGAAGAGAGTTATTCTTACCAAATGTCAATGAGGCACATACTACTTTTTTTTAGCATTTCCATCAATAATGAAATAAAAATGAATATGCAAAGTGGTAAAGGACCTTGACAAACGTGTACTGCTGATGAATGGCAGAAGAGGGACTCAAGGCCAGTTGATTGTAACTACTGGGATTTTGTCTACACCTTTCTCTGCTCATAAAGCCAATCCAATCTAGGAAGGAACAGGAAGGATATAGTATTATGCACAGTGATCACATTACTGCCATATTACACCTAACGTGTATGCCATCAAATACAACACACATTGATACTGGAGTTTGTTTAACCGAAAGGTTTTCATGTCTATTTTACTGTTGATTTAGGATTTCAGATTTTAGGATGTCATCAATTTTAAGATGTATTCTACTTTCACTGGTTACATTAATATTTTTGAATGTTTGACAATCTGTAGAAGTATTAATTGAGATTTGATTATCAAAAGTTCTGTAATTTGATTTTGATTTAATAGTCAGTAAAATATTATCCAAGATTAAAGTTCAATTCTAATGCACCCTAATGCTCTTTCACAGGATTTGTTGTATTCATTGACCTGGGTATGATACCTCTCCAAGCAGCCACCATTAGAGTCAACCATATCCCTTCCCTTTCTATAATTAAAAGGAAGATTATAGTGACTACAGAATTCTTGGTCATTTGTGACGTGTTAATTGGTTGAAAATATTTTACATCTTTCAATGTCTGTGGAATCACAGAATCTCTACTCAGAAGAAATTCATATTCCTTGTTAATCCATTTTTCAGCTAGGTTAGAATTTTTCTTTATTACTAATTATGAAGTTTAGTATAGAACAGATCACATGTTGGTCACAATCCACTCAGATTATCCTCTTATATCTCCCACCCACAATCCACTGAGGGTTCTGCTTGTGGGCATATTGCTGTTCACCATGGGGTCATGAATGCATCAGTCAGTCTCAGTGTGGGTGGAGGCAATCCCTCAGATACTCCTTTGCCTCATGTAGCTCTTACTCTCTCTCTTCCCCCTCTTCTGAGCCTTGACAGGTGTGCTATAAGTCTGTTTTAGTGTGAAGCTCTACAAACTCTTGATTTCTGCTTTGATGGATTTTGAGTGTCTTCCTTATCTATCAACAACTCCCTGGAGTTGGTTGTCAGGGTAGCAATGAGAACAGCACTCATGTTTAAATCACCACTTCCTATGGATTCTTGATAAATGAAGATCATTAGGTAAACCTAATTAATTAACTAGGCTGTGCTATGTGGTGAAGCAAATGAGTTCTCTGCTATTTAGATGAGTAAAATATAATACTTTGTCTTGAAAAATAGAAGATTCAAAGTATTGACTACAACATTATGTTGCAAAATTTTTACCAAATATATTTATTGGTGGCTACATGTGGTGGCAATAGCATGGAGTGCCTTGGGGTCCATCCTCCTTGGGTCCAGGTTGCAGCATTGCAGGGTGGTGAGTCAGCCTTCTGCACTTCCTCTGCCTCCTTACAGCAGTGCACCTGACTTTGTTCCTTCTCGACTCCCTGAGCAGCAGCCTCCTGTGTGCCCTTCTGCAGAGTTCTTTTCATTTGTCTCTGCTCAGTGGCTGCCCAGGCCATGCACCCCAACTGCTAGTAATTCTGTTACCTGGTCAACACATGTCTGCAGAGACAAGAAAATATTGATTGACCATCAAGAGTGTGGCTGTATCTGGTCTGTGTTTGTGCTTACCAGTGCTGGCATAAACCTCTCAGCTGCAGGGACACATACTTCCTATTGCTTCTGTTTTCCTGATAAGCCTCACCCCTCTCTCACATTGAACCTCCCACACTGTTTTAGCTCAAGCCATGAACTCATACTGAGTCTCTCACATTAAGGAGACTCCATTTCTCTATTAGCTATCAAAACGTGGGCATATTTTACTTGTCTCATAGTGTAAATCCTGGCAGTAACATGTAAGCTATTTCCTGTGACATGGCTTTCATCCTATTTCTGTAAAGTGCATGTCACAGAGTGGCTACTAAGTCAATGTTCATTGAATTGAAAAGACAAAGGTCTGCCACAGCCCAGGGGGTAATTGTGTCTGTTGTTCAGCAGCCCAATACAAATGAGACAGAGCAGAACTAGATACTGTTTTAGAGCCACCCAATAGAGATGATGTAAGTAGATACAAGGAATATGATAAACTACCAAATGGTGTCTTTCTAGGTAGAAATGCCATTGTTTTCATTAGTACTATTAACTCCTATATACCTCATTCTGCTTTATTTATGATGCCCAATCTTTTCCCGAGTCTTTTATTTGCCAAATGTGCCTTTTCTCCTTCAAACAATATTGGCTTATGCTCCATTATTTCCTATCTGGGCCACTACAGTACCGTCTTCATCTACACTGAATCCATCCTGAGCATCACTATTCTCCAGTGTCTGCCAACAGTTGATGGAAACATATTAGTTTGAAGCTCTCATGTAATGGTGTAATTCTGTATCATTGCCTTTAGAAGCATCATTGCCTTGTGCCAATACTTCCTGGTTTCTCAATGCCTGCCTTCCTCTTGGTGAAGTTTTGGACAACTTCAGATTATTACCATCAAACTCTTTGTGCCATCTCACTAAATAAATTGGTTGTCAATAGTTTCTTGAATTAGCTGCAGACTAGAGATGCCTATACACTTGGTATACAGCTCTATTGCATATCCTTCTATCGTAAATTAATCTGAAAACAGGAGCTCTTTTCTTCTAACAAGTTACATGGCTGCCTCAAAAGTGTTAAGGGTGCTGCTGAGCTGATAAAGCAAAGAAACCCTACAAGTCCTTTGGCATAAAATAGAAGGATCACCAGGATGCTAATTAAATGTTACCATAAAGCTTATTGGCTTTCTGTTCTCCTTCTAATGAGAAAGGCTTAAGATTATTAGTCTACATTTTTCTCTCCCAAAGTTATGGTATTTTTCATTCATAGCTAGTCACTTGTTTGGCTCTAGATTAGTGAATTGGTAATTGATGCAAAGCAGATACTATTTCTTTTTTTAATATTTTAAAATTTTATTTATTTCTTTGAAAGGAGAGAGAGAAAGAGGGAGAGAGATTGAGAATGGGTGCAACAGAGCCTCTAGTCACTACTAACGAACTCCAGATGTGTGTGCCACTTTGTGCATCTGACTTTATTTGGTTACTGGGGAATCATCTCAGGACATTAGGTTTTGCAGGCAAATGCCTTAACTGCCAAGTTATCTTTCCAGCCCACAGATGGTATTTCTATTGATGTATAATTCCATTCCAATTTCCCAAAATCAAAAAGGAGAGTAAAGCCTGTCACTGAAAATCTTTTAGTTGGTGGATGCTGTGTCATCAACTAATGAAATAAAATTTTAGTGCCTGTATTACCTCAAGACCTACTGATATATTGATGATCTAAGCACCTATGAGGGTGGCACAAACAATAAGCTTATAATTTAAAGTTTCTGCAACTGGGAACTAACTAGCTGGCTTTAATTATCCTACTAATATAACATATTAGAATAGCAGAAATAACATGAATTTGAGTTTATGTTGCATGGAATTAGAACTATCATCAATCTTATAAGAAATAGGAATAATCAAAATTACAATGAAATACTCCATATGTTGCGGTCAGCTTCTTAGTTGCTGCACAGAAAGAACCCAAACAAAAGTGGCTTGTGGAGGTATGGGTTTATTTGGCTTACGGACTCGAGGGGAGACTCCATCCTGGCAGGGAAAACGATGGCATGAGCAGAGGGCTGGACATCACTTCTGCCACGGCACTGCAAACAGCGGCAGGAAGGTGTGCCAAACACTGGCAAGGGGAAGCTGGCTTATAACCCCCATAAGCCCCCCCCAAAACAACACAGTTCTAGTGAGGTTCTAATTCCCGAATTGCCATCAGCTGAGGATCAATCTATCAGAACACATTCATTTGTTTGTGAGGGACACCTGGATCAAACCATGACACTATATTAATAAAAAAAAAAACTGTATCACAAAAAACCTTAAGCAAGCAAAATTGCAAAAGAATCCCTTTCTCAGAAAACTATTAAACTACAAAAACTTAACAAGCACTAAAAAGGAATAAGCACATAATTTTCCAAAAATAATAGCTACCCTAAATCCTGGATTTATGCTAACTGAGCATGTTTTCAGTTGTGGAATGAGTGCTTATGACCTATGGGTAATTATGAATTTCATATTTATGTGGGATAAGATGGGCTAGGATCGTTTATGGGAATAGCTGAGGAAATCAATTTTTGCCCTTTTGCTTAATATATAATATTATACCAAAGACATGTGAGTATTTGCTTAATTCTGGTTATATTTTTATTAGGTATTTAGTAAGTTGTGTTTAGTAGAAATATGTTAGAAAATATAACTGCGGATGAAATCATTAGGAAGATCAGATGCACTGTTATAGGGCTTTGAACTGATCTTAAACAACTGATAGTTGGTGTTTTGAAGCAAGTTCCTTCCTCTGACCCATCAAACCCTTCATGAGAGAACGTAAAAGAACTTGCTTAGGAATACTACATACCATTTTATCAGACTTCCATATGTGGAAATCTGGCCTCAATAACTGGACATTAAAATAAATATATTCATGAGTTTGGTAGCTACTTTGAGAGCCCAGAAAGCAACAAAGTGAATCTAGAGCCCATGCCATCAGGACCACCATCCACCATTGAGAGACCTTTCTCTTGGATTTCTACTACTCTGGAGGCCAAGCAAGCCTTTTCCAAGAATGAGTCATATTAAAGACATACTTCGAACTTCAAGTAGACTTTTATTTTCTCCAGAGGCAATCTTCTTTGAGCAAATGGACTTTAATAATTTTAGAACTTGCTCACTATATGATTAATTGTTCTATCCATCAAGTCCTTTCCATGTGAGATTTGTTCATGCCTCTATTGTCTTCTTTATGATTTCTGACTCTAACTTGGGAGGTGGAGGCAAGAGGATCGTGAGTTAAGGACCACCTTGGACTACATAACAAGATCCTGGCTCAAAACAAATAAACAAGTGCCCAAAGTGAGAATCTAATAAATTGATCACTGAATGTCAATAAACCAGGCGATTTATGTACCATATTTCAGTTCTCTCCTTATTTTCATCTTGGGACCTCAGACTGGAATGCATGGTAAAGCTCTTGAAAGACATGGATATCATGTCTGGAAATGAATCCCTGAGATAAGGTGGGCTGTCATGAACGAAAGTCTTCTTCCCTCTCATTGTGTGGGGTGACCTACTTATTTGTTTCTGACTACAAGAATCATCTGGCAAAAATGAGGTTAGGTCTCAAAATACTTCTCTCTCTCTCTCTCTTTCTTTCTCTTTCTCTCTCTTTCTTCCAGGCTCCAAAGAAGTAAATTACCATGACATAAACTGCCCAGTGAAGAGTAACAAGAAAGCTTGCTCAAGGAAACCTCCAGACACAAGCCTGAGGAAGAAATAATCCCTCCAGGTATCAAGCAAGTGAGCTCAGAAGTGGGTCTAACCCAGTGCACTCACAGTGGCCACCCAAAGGTGTCACATTCTTCCTGGAAGAATGTAATAGGCCCTGAAGAGAAAAGTGACTATGGGGTGAAATCACTAAACTGTGGATTGAAGGTGACACTCAAACCATTCTCAGATGCAGATGCAAGCACAGCCTCTGCTCTCAAGAAGACTTCCTCAGTACTATTACAAAGACATATGGTCTGTCTTAAAAATGCAAAGAGAACATTGTGTCTACAGAAATTCTGAGAGAGAGAGCTAAGATTTATTACATAAATATATTCCAAGGGGATAAAAACATGGAAACAATAAAACTAGTAACCTCAGGGTAAAATGGCAGATTAGAAGTTATGGTTTGTGTAAGTGAAAAAAAAATCCAATTTCGATACAAGAATTAGTTTTTTTAAAAAGCAAAAATAAGTGTAAGTGAGATTTTCTTCTCTAAGAAACAGCCTAGCAGCTGACGCCTAGCCATGCTGTGTCATGCCATACTAAGCTACAGATGGGAGGGAAACACTGTCATGGGTGGGCACCACAAGGTCAGAGTCAGTCCAGGCTTCAAAAATGCCCCCCAGAGGCTGGATACCCATGTGCGGAGTGAGGGTCAGAACAGAACAGTCTGTGGAGCAGAAGCCTGAAGGGGAGACAGGAGAGATTCCCAAAAAAGCAGACCTTCTAATCTCATCATCACCTGAAGTGGAGACCAGAAGAGATTCACGCAAGGAGGCAGCCCCCTCTACCCTTGCCATTATACTGGGCAGGCATGGAAGTATGCTTCAACATTTGGTTCAGTATCTTACCAAGCATGACAAAGGTAAATGCAGGTGAACAGGTCTCCCACACTTTCTCAGAACATTAGTCAGAGACAACCTTGCATGCAGAATGAATGATCCCCAAATACCACAGGTAAGGTTGAAATTTGTAGGCAGGAGGTCTCAGACTGGGCAATTATGGTGGAAAGTGGATATCAGTCAGTGAAATTCTTATCTTCTGTAAGGACAAATTGCCTTAAGGAGTTTGAATTATGAAGACTGGCAACCCTGTTTCCCAGCTGTAGAAACTGATACAAAGACAATTGCAAAGGGGTGGATGAAACCATATCATCAGGAGGAGAAAGAAATACTGACTGGGAGCAAAATAATCATATTATTGCCTATTTTAATTTTAATTGTTATTATTCACTCTTTATATTTTGTTTGTTGCATTTTAAATTTTATCTTATTGGAAAAATCTTTGCCTGTCCTTCCTTTATCTAAACCTTCTCTGAACGATTTTATCTACTACCTTCTCATAATGCTAACCTTTCCTTCTCATTCTTACTTTACTCTGGTTTTTCCATGATTCCATTCCCAACTCATTTTAATAAATATTGGTACCCTTATCTCTAAAAAACTATAAGTTATATTATCTTCAACTGCTCCCCTAGTGTTACTGCAGAAGTAACAAACATGGTTCAACATATGCAAATCAATAAATGTACTACACCATACCAATTCACATGACCATCTAAATAGACACAGGAAAGGCATTTGACAAAGGTCCACAGGCCGTCATAATAAAAGTCCTAATAAAACTAGGTATAGAAGGAACATATCTTAATATAAAGCAGTATATGGCAAACCCATGAGAACATTATCCTAAATGGGAAAAAATGAAAGCATTATCTATAAAACCTGGAGCAAGAAAAGGGTGCCCACTTTCTTTACTCTCTTATTCAATATTATGCTCCAAGTTTTAACTAGAACAATAAGCTAATAGGAAGATTAAAAAGGAAACAAATGTGAAAGAAAGAAGGCAAACCATCCTTATTTGCAGGTGGTATAATCCCATACTTAAAAGCTCCCAGGGAATCTATCAGAAAAGGTCTAGATATGATAAATACTTTCATCAGAGATGCAGGGTGGAGGATATTCTTAGAAAATTCAGCAGTTTTCCTGCAGACTGAGAGTGGCTTTGCCAAGAAGAAAATTAGGGGGGGGGGGAAACACATTCAAATAGCTTTAAAAATACTTAGGTATAAAGCTAACTAGAGAGGTGAAAGTTTTCTACAATGAAACCTCTAAGACACTGAAGAAAGAAAGTGAAAAGGCATTAATCAATGGAAAGTCTTTCATGCTTGTGGACTGGCATAATTAACATTGTGAAAATGATGATATTACCAATAGTTATCTACAAATTCCACTCAATCCCTATCAAGATTCCAATGACATACTTCACAGAACTAGAGAAAATAACTCTTAAATTCATATGAAAACAAAAAATACCTCAGATTAACATAATAATCCTAAACAGAGAGAATAATGCTGGATGTATCATAATATCTGGCCTCCATTTGACTAGAGTCATGTTGATAAAGCATGGTAATGAAACAGACATATGTACCAATGACATGGAACAGAGGGCCCATAAATAAATACATTTTAAAAATAAATGATTTTTTTATTTCCAAGCAAGCAGAAGGCAGGGGAGATGGGCACACCAGGGTTTCTTCCCACTCCAGATCAAACTCCAGATGCATGTGCCACTTTGTGCATCTGGCTTAACCGGATACTGGAGAATTAAAACTGGTCCATCAGGCTTTGCAAACAAGTGCCCTTGACCACTGAGCAATCTCTCCAGCCCAGTCACCTAATTTTTAATAAGAATGTCAAAAATGTATAATGTAAGGGGCAGGGAAACCTCTTAAATAATATTTGATAATGGCAAAACTGGATATCCTCATAGGGAAGAAATAAGTTTCTTACCCTGTACAAGAATCAATTTCAAATGGATCAGAGAACTTAACATAAAACCCGAAACTGCTTGAGGAAAACAGAGAAAATACATCATGATATAGATCAATTTCCCTGATGAACACAAGAATTTTCTGAAAAGGACTCCAACAGCACAGGAAATAACTCCAAGATTGACAAAGGTGTTTCCATGAAATTAAAAACCTTCTGCATAGCAAAGGGAAATGTCAGATGAGCGAAGCAATAGCCTACATAATGGGAGAAAAAAACTGTAAACTGTATTGCAAATAGGGATTAATATTTAGAATATATAAAGAACAAAAAAAGAAAAAACCTAAAAATCTGCCAGTCAGTAAATAGTATAACAAACTAAATAATAAAAATGATAAACACAAATGGTCAAACTTAGAAATGGAACTGTCAGGTGTTCATCTACCTGCTATGGGTAGACAGATAAAGAAAATGTACTCAGGGCATTTCTCTCATCAGTGAAATTATGAATTATTATAAATGGAATTATGACATTGTCAGGAGAATACATGGAGCTAGAAATGATGTCACATGAAATAACTCAGACTCAGGCAAAAGCTATTGGTGTGGAGAGAGCTGCATGGGATTAGAACCCCCATGTGAACAGACCTCATCTTCAATTATCTATGTTACTGAAGAAGGAAAATGCAAATTCAAGGGAAGGGCAAATTATGAGATTTATTTTAGGAAGAATTAGGATAAAGAGGGAAAGTAATGCAGAAAAACACCCAAGTTAAAAGAAATTCTCTTTTTTGCCAGCGAGTCCACAGGAGCTAAGCCTGGAAAAATTGAGAAAGAAGCAGGAAGCTGATGCTGGAGTTGTTGCTTGTAGCCATCTTGGAAGAGACTGAATCAGACATGAGTTCTAGTCCTGCCAAGGCAGGCAAGGTGGCATCTATGTTTCTGTGGGTCAGTCCCTAGCTACCTACTGGGAGAAGCTAGCTTTCTCCTAATCTGTTACTCTATTTTCTTTCACATTCAGATAATAGATTTTAAATTTTGTACACAATATTTTCAGGTATGAGTTATAGGGCATGAAACTAGAAAGGGGACTAAGAGAGAAAAAAAGGACAAGATATTATTTTAAAAGAGGGTTATATGGGCTGGATAGATGGTTCAGCAGTTAAGGCATTTGCCTGAAAGCCTAAGGATCTGAGTTCAATTCCCCATTATCTATGTAAAGCCAGATGTGAAAGGTGGTGCATGCATCTGGAGTTGATTTGCAGTGACTAGAGGTCCTGATGCACACATTCTCTATCTGCCTTTCTCATTAATTAATTAATTATTTATTTATTTAAAAAGGGTGGGGTTATAGTATAAATATGACAGGAGAGCAGAAAGAAGGTTCCTTGGTGGTGGAAGGTAAACATCAGGAAGGCATCAGGGGCATGAGTCAGGAAAATGGGGGAAGAGAATGAACAAAAATAATGTCTGTATAAAAATGCCACAAAGAAACCTATTTCTATGTATGCTAATAAAAATAGAGTTAAATCATGGAGCTATGAATGCCATATCTGGAAATGGTAGACTAGGGAACTTCATGTCAAGTCTGCTGCTAAAATGATTACAAAATGAATTAATAAATATATGCACATATAAATCAGTAATTAGAAGAGTAGAAAGAAAGGGACCACATCCACCTTTAGAAGGAAATAGACACCTTCACCCTTCAAAGGTTGGAGCTTCTCAGTCCCAAGCACTGCTAAAATAACATTCACAGGGATAAGGCCTCACTTAGAGCTGAGGACCCCAAGGAGACCCAGCTCTGGACTGCAAGTCACCCCCCCCCCCAAGTCTAAAGGAGACCTTGGAACATGAAAGGTTTTTTGGCCTCACCCAGAATGAAGCCCACACTGTGCTTTCAGGGTGGAGTTAATCTGACATTGTCCCCTTAGCCTCACTGATGAGAGGAAACAACCTTGCTTTCTGTGGAATAAGGCTATCATCAATATCCTCTACAGCTTTTGATAGAAAAAATGTCCAAGTGCTAATGGAAACCTACCCAAGAAGAGAAGGGAAATTCTTAACTAAAACCCAAGATAGCAGAACCAGTATCATAGGGGTTAGGGTAATGGAATTATCAGATGTAAATTTTTTATGAATTATTGAGTTTATTTGGGGGGAATCACAATTTGTGGAGTTTATTTAAAGGGAATTGGGACCTGGAATGGAAGACAAGAATGTTTTTATCTGGAAAACATATTTTAGAAAAGTGGAAAGCTAGAAGAAACTGGGCCATAGAAAGTGAAATTAGAATGGAGTTGAGGACCACGTGGAAAACTGAAGAAACTGAGGCTTAGAAAGTGAAGTTAGAATAGATCTGGGGACCATGTAGCAAGTTAGAGCAATTTAAGCTTAGAAAGTGAAGTTAGTGAGAGTGAAATTAGAATGGATCTGGGGACCAAATGGAAAGTTAGAGAAACTGAGGCTTAGAAAGTGACGTTCAGAAGGGGCTGCAAACACTTGGAAAGCCTTGAGGAAAGATTTCAAGGGGCTGTGAACCTGTGAGAGGGACCATATGGCAGATCCAGAGTGGGAATATGCACATGGCAAGTCGAGGTACCATGAAACAGATAAAGCAGGGAATTAGAATTAAGAGACATTAAGAGAAAGGGTTAGGTCTACATTCCCCACCCAACCAGGTGGCTCAGTGGGGCTGGGAACTGAGACTCTTGTGGGGAAGTTCAGTTCACACCAAACGAGGATGAGAGAGAGGATCTCAGGAAATGGAGAAGATCTCGGGGGAAAAACAGGACCAGATGTAAACTTTAAGATAACTGTTAGAGGTTCAAGAAATTAAAACTTACAATGAGAATTTCAGCAAAAGATTAAAACCATCAAAAGAAATGAAAAGAGAGTTCTCAAAATGAAGACTGTAGCTACACATTAGATACAGCTAAAGAAAGTGTTAATTTAAAGGAAAGGATATGGTTTGGAAAATACAGGGGCACAGAAAAGTTAATAAGCAAAACTTTTTTTATTTTTATTTAGGAGTAGAGAGTGAGAGAGAGAGAGAGAGGATGAACAAACTCTGGATGCATGCACAACTTGTGTATCTGGCTGTCATGGTTTGATCCAGGTGTTCCCCACAAACAAATGAATGTGTTATGATTGATAGATCCTCAAGTGATGGCAGTTTGGATTTTACAACCTCACTGGAGTTGTGTTGTTGGGGGCGGGCTTTTGGGGGTTATAAGCCAGCTTCCCCTTGCCAGTGTTTGGCACACCTACCTGCCGCTGTTTCCAGTGCTGTGGCAGAGGTGATGTCCACCCCTCTGCTCATGCCATCATTTTTGCTGCCAGGATGGAGTCTCCCCTCAAGTCCGTAGGCCAAATAAACCCATTCCTCCACAAGCCACTTTGCATGGGTTCTTTCTGCACAGCAACTAGAATGCTGACTGCAACACTGACTTTTGCATGGGTACTGGGGAATCGAACTCAGACCATCAGGCTTTGAAGGCAAGCACCTTAACTGCTGCTCTCCAGCCTCTAAGCAAAACTTTTAATCCAAGCAGAAAAGGAGAATATGAAAGGAGCAATATTAAAGACAAATATCAATTTAAAAATCTTCCCTTTATCAAAAGCTAACATTACAAACTTCATAAAAGAAGCCAGATTGGGAAAATACATTTGCAACACTGATGTGGTCCAGGACTGTGTGTAGGAGAGAAAGAGCCCTCTAAATCAGAATAAAAAGACAATACGATTGTTTAAAGTAGGTGAGAGACTTGCGCAGTCTCTAACAGAAGAGGTCATTCTGAAAGCCTAAATAAGCACACATGAAAAGCTGCACCAAGAAAGGAAGACTGTTCCTGCCTGTCTTATTTCTTAAGGATTAGCCTACCGATGCCTATCTTTAATAGACCACAGTAACGTTAGCTACGAATGCACAAACCCTCTCTGTGCTAGCATGCTCCAGCCCCAAGTTAAGGGAGATCATATTGGGAAGTGTACTTGCCATAAACGTGACCCACAATGAAAACTAGACACAAGCCACTTGAATCAACAAACTTTGGTCCTTTTACCTCTTCAGATCCATACTGTATACAAGAGGCTATATTTTGAAACACTAGGTGACTAGGTACCCAGAGTCTGAGACACACATACCTTTTCTTGACAAAACAGAAAGGACCCTGCATTAGGCAAGGAATGACATGGTGTCACCTTCCTGCACCTTCCTTAGAATGCACTGATGCCAGTGAACAGAACTTAGAACAGCTAGAACAGGGCGTGCTGGTAAGGATGTAGGGGTGCTAGCATGCCCATGCAGTCCTGGGAAGAACATGAAACAGCTACTTTGAGAAACTTTTAGGAATTGAAGCTAGTCCCTTTGCACTCACTCCCTGTTCTGTAAAAGCCCTGTGCCACTCATGTATGTACTCCACACAGAACATCTTGTACATGATATATACCAAAAAGAAGCTCAGAGTTACTTATAATTAGGATTTCCCCAAGTGGGATGCAACCTAAGATCATAAAAAGTAGAATGGACAAAGGGTGGTCTGTCGAGGAAAAAATGTATCATTGTTATTGCATAATTGGCTTTTCACAGGCTTAATTTTGAACACAAGTAAATTACCCCACAGAGGTAAAACACTGCTCAAGGGAACTGAAAGGAAACACTGCATAGACCTTGAGTGGCTTTGCCAAAGGCAAACATGTTTCCTTTATACCATGGGTTCAGGCTGAGCACTAGCATTCAGCACTTTCTATTTCCTTACTGTGGACTGACTGTGACCAGCTCCCTCAAACCCCTGCTGCATGCCTTCCCCACCATGATAGACTGTAACCACAGATTATAATCTGAAATAAGCTCTTCCTTTCTAAAATTGCTTGTTGTTGGACATTTGATCTGGAAAGCATGGTATAGAATAGTATGAATGAACTCACAGTTTCCTCACCATTGACCATTTAGAATGAGCAAAAATAGAATTTAAGTAAGAGGAATGCTCAAGAATTGTGGGTGAAGTAGAGTTTTCTAGGATAGTGGTTCATACATGACAAATGTCAGTGAGCAATGGACAGAGAAAAAAAAACATGCATGAACCAATAATACTAAACATGGGAGACAAGGTAAAGATTAGTATCATAAAATACGTTCAAGAAATCACTCTCCACATCAATAATTCTTCATCCCTTTCATCCTGAAAATACAAGACCACTTTGCAGCATCGGCAGTTGTCACTTTTCCTTTGTTAAAGAAGTTAAGGCCATGTGAAGCTGTCATCTCCAGCAGACTGTAAGTCAGCAAAGGCTCTGTTATTAGTCCTAACATCTACAGAGCCAGGATCTCAGATTGTAAGACCTGAGAACTCAAAAGTTTGCTTGTCATTGTCTGTTTGTGCTGCATATTTGTTGGGGGGTAGTACATGATCAGTCATGATGATGAAACTATTGTAGTTTGGATCTTGAATGTCCCCCAAAATCTATGTGTGAGAGGCTTTATCCCCAGTTTATTATTTTTTGGAAATGGTGGAAATTAAAGAAATGAGACTTCATGGAAGGTCTTTACATAAGTGGAGCTGTGCTTTTGAAGGGGGCCTTTCTTTTTCCCCTTTGCGCTCTAAGATGAGATGTGGTATTCTTCCATGAGCTCCCTCCATGATGGACTTCACCATATCCCAAAGCAAGTGGGGCGAAGCAATCAAGAACTATGAACTACAAAATAAAGTTTTTCTCTGTTATAAGTTGGTTGTCTCAGATATTTTATACAGAGAAAGAAAGCTAACACATACCTTCTACTAATCTATTGGTATCTTGTGTCTTAGGCTACTTATTAGACAATTTAAGACAAGCATTTTTCTCTAAGGTGAATATTTCAAATAATATGCCTATTAAAAATGACAGATTTTAAAAGATAAACAATAATCTTCATTAATAATTAGATTAATATTTGATTAACCTAAAATATGCTAGACAAAATATAAAATGACTTGATAACTAATCCCATATTTATCCATGAAGACAATAGGTGTCTGTGGGTAAATATCTCCATTTTTATCTCTCTTCCTTGGAATTTCCTTTCCAGAAAATCCTTTGAAAGTGGGTGATATAAAATATAATTTTTATTAAGAGTCCTAGTTCAACTAATAGATTTTGAGAGGATGAAACAGATACAATTCTTCATTCTAGATGAAATAAAAAATTATCTGTAACATATATAAATAGCATTCATGAACTGTGCAACAATGTGAAAATCCCAGTAAGCAGACATGTGAAATTGAAGCAGTCAGGATTCTACAGGAAGTTCAATTAGTCAATAAATACTTTCAAAAGGCTGACTCTTTCCCAGACCCTGTGTTATATACAAGGGTACAGAATCAGTAGTAGTTTATGGTCAAAATCCTTATGGTCATTTGAGGTAGAAGGTACTTGGGAAATTAGAGTTTATCTGTTGCAGACAGCTTCCAGTCAGGATCCATCCCCAGTGACACCTCCTCCAGCAGTGTGGCTGCAGACCCAAGTTACAAACTCAATTTTAATGAAACACCTGAATCTATGGGGCCATATATTTAAATTATCACATTCAAACAACCACATCATCTAATCCAAACTCTAATCCAAACTCAGCCAACGCTAATGTTCCCAGAATCCCTGGAACTACCTTCATATGCAATAGGAGTTATTGCCATCTCTTCTCTCTCATCAACACTTGAGAAATCTAGTTCCTTGTAACAAATAGCTGAAAACTATATTGCAAGTTGTAGATTGAATCTAAAGTGTCCCTAATAGCTTCATTGTTTGTGACTATTCCTTGGAGGTAGTCACCAGCTGGTAGAGTCTTTGAATAGGTGGAGCTTTCCTGGAGGAGGTATGTCCCTGGGGATAGGCTAAGGATTTTATAGTCTATGCCAGTGCTATCTGAGCTCACCCTTGCTACTTTCTCCCTGCTATTGACAGGAAGAGGTGAGCCAATGTCTGCTCTTGCTGCGATTGCCCCATCATGATGAAACATCCTCTTGAAACTGTAAACTGAAATAAACCTGTTCCTCCCATGAGCTGTTTCTGGGGCATTGTTTCAGCAATAATAAGGTAACTGCTACACAAGTCAAGCAAAGTATGATTTACAAATGTGATTCTCCTATGCAGAAAGAACAGTAATTTGTAAATACTAAGAATGATAAGCTTTAAAACATGGGTTATTGTATGTCATTAATGAAACATTGCAAGTAAAGTTTGTGACGTTTCTAAATGTTTTAACAGTGAATTCTAAAGAAAATGTTTTCAAATACAAAAGGTAAAGAGATAAGAAAGGGCAAAGTATGTGAGAGAAATACATACAACTTTGAAAGTTTATGCCAAGTGTTTATACAATATCATTCATAAAGCAAACAATTTTAATAAAGTTATAATTTTAAGTATCATGTCCATTTCTCCAGTTTCATGTCAAGTGGGAAAAAAATCAAAAACATAAAAACAAGCAAGCCACCAGAGATTTCTTCAGTAGTTGAACTGAATGTGCTAAATGGCCTTCTTTTCAATTCAAATATAAATTTGTTTCTTTATGAGGCCAGGAAGAACAGGCTAAACAGGCATTTGCTCCCGGAACTCCCTTCTTCAAAGATTGAATGAAACCATAAGATATTGCTACCAGCTTCATTCCTTCAACCTGAATTTCATCAACTATGTTTGTAAGATGATATTTGGTGCATGTATTTTTAGATAAGCTCATTAGTCTCCTTTTAATATTAAAGTAGGTCTCATTACAGCATCAATCAAACTGAGATGATGGGAAGCATTCATTCTCTTTGGTCTCTAGCTCTCAATATCACTATTTAGGGATTTTTCTATAAAGTCACAGGACACAAACTCATCACAGGACAACTTTGAACACCAAATTTGGCCATGTTTTGTGCTAAGGACTGTTGATCAGAGCATATATCTCATAGTCAAAGTCACAGTATATTTCTCCCCACAAACAGCACATACAGTTTGGAGGTACAGAGAAGGACCCCAGGAATATTCCCCTCTCTTGGTCCATTTTATACTGTGAATGAATGCCACAGACTGGGTAATTTATAAACCACAGAAGTTAATTTGACTCACAGTTCTGGAGGCTAGAATTTGCAAAGTGGAATTTCAGCATCTATAAGGCCTTTTTGCTGTATCATAACATGGAGGAAGTTATCATGTGGTATGAGAACAAAAAGGCCACAGGTAGGTATAGTAATCAATTGTCTCTAAAACTGTCCCTTGTCAGATTATTTTCAAGCCAGATTCATGTGCTTTCTGCACAGGGTGGCAATCACTGAAGGGATAAGTTTTGCAAGAGAGTAAAGGATTGCACAAGAGGTGTCATTTGA
>PVHP010022475.1:0-28385 GCA_004024765.1 Zapus hudsonius
GTTTCCAGCCTGGGAGTCAGCTATCATTTCATGTCTTGTTGGTTGAATTGGGTTGTCCATGGTTCTCGCTGCCTTCTATATAGTACAAGTAGATTCTCCAACAGAGAGTGAGATCAGCATAGGTTAAATGGGATAAACATTAATTTGGCTAATTTTTAATGGGTGTAGCCTTTCTTTAGGCTCATGGTTATTAGGGGCTTCCCCTCGGAGTCTGGATCATGGTCTCCATAGGAATTTGCTTTCGATCCCAGTGCCTTGCCACTGAGTGGATGTCTTAGCCAATCAGAAAGCCATTAATTACCCACCTATGTTAAATGCCACTATTGTACAGGTGAATAATTCTTGTCATGTTGGTCTCTGTCATATAGCAGTGTCCCCTGCTTTCTCCCAACATTATTGGCCAATTTCCTCTGGCAGCTCAAGTAGCACATTCCAGTACTATATGGGCAAACTATCTGAGAACTGGCTTCCTTCTAGGTTTCTGCAGAGATTCTGTTTTTGTGTCACAGAAGTCTGTGACATTTTCAGCAATACGGTCTTATCTTTTGCCTGGATGGGTAATCAAGTGCTTTGACAGAAGCTGGTCTTGTTTTGAGACCTTGTAGGACTCTCTGATCAACAGCTCAATGTGGGAAATAACCAATTTCTGGCACAGGAAGTTAAAAGCCAGAGCCAATTTTATTACGGTTATGCTTCATACTGCCCCCTTCAGGACCCTTCTTACCAGACTATGATACCTTCATATTCCTCAAGAGTGTTTTATCATTTAGCCTACTGTCCAAGAGTAAGGATGCTATGGTATCAATTCCTTTTGGATTTAGTTTTGTATATATCTCCCTTTGCCCTCCCATCCCCTCCCTGTTGTTTGACTCTTCAATTTGCATTTCAGATTTGCTTATTATTCCATCTTAACCTGATTAGGAACCTCAGATGAGGGAGAATATTCAGTGTTTTTCTCTCTGGTCTTGTGTGAGTTCCTGAGTGTGATCTTATTTGATGGATGAGTTGCTTCTTTCTTGTGGTGTTGTGATGAATGTATTGATAAAAACAGAGAGATTGAGTAATTGCTAAACATTGCACATGCATGGTAATTGAAAAATGGTTGTTTTATTAATTGCAGTGTGCATTTTTAATGATTGCATTTCTCTTCTAAAACTTCATCTTTAGTAAGTTCTTATTTGTTGATATTTAACATACTTTGCCAATGGGATAATTGGTCCTCAGAGACGTATGACTATTGTGGCAGGAATAAGTGTTCTGACCCTTAGCAGTGATGTCCCAAGACACCATACCTAATTGATGGGGTAAACAGTAATATCTTTCTTCTCCTTTACTCATCTCTGCATTTTGGATGTCTTTTTCTTTTCATAAAAATATGCAGGTGGAAATAAAAGCTACCAAGGTAAGAGTGTATCAAAATGATGGTGGGAAGATCTTTTATATTATCCATCATTCCTTCCCTTCGATCACTCAGCAGGTATTTATTGCATGTGGACTGTGGAGCCAACACTGTGCTGGAGAGATTCAGTGTTGACAAGTGTTCTGGTTTTCTTATAGACCTTTCAGTGAGAGGAGGTTTTCTAGAAATTTCTTTTTTCTTTAATACCTGATCTTCATTACTTTATAAAAGAATAGATTTAAAACAATTACTGTACTAGCTCATTCATTATCCCTTATGAATCTTCAATTATATAAGAATTGTCAGTTGTTTTTGTTGTTGTTGTTGTTGTTTGTTTGTTTGTTTTTGAAGTAGTGTCTTGCTCTAGCCCAGGCTGACCTAGTCAATTGATATGTACAGCACATGCAATTGTGAAGTTAGTGCCTTTTCAATTCAGATGCTCAAGAATCGTCCCAAAGCCACAAGAGGTTGAAGAAACATTACATCAGAAGAACACAGAATTCTATTCTCTAGAAGGAACCAGAAAGCAATGGCTTTCTGCAGGGCACAGTTATTTAATGTTATCAGAGAGGTGGCTAGACTTGGGATAGCTCAGCTGATAAAATATGAAGTTAAAAGATCTCCAGTAGCGACTGACAAATCAATTACTATAATTTACCTTCACTAGACAAAGGAGAAATCCAACTTGCAGAGAAACTGCACATTTCCCCCAACCGTGTATGTATTATAGCAATTATTTTTATTGCTACTCTTGATATATCTCTGAGTTAACACTACTGCTGTAGCACTTAAGATCAACTAGAGACATTGTTTGGTGTGAAGATGGGTGCTCCCAATAAAGTCACAGATGAAGGATGCTTCCCTTGAGGCTTCTAAGTGGGGTGAGGATCTCATTTCTTGTTCTAATGTACTTAAAATATTTTTATTTATTTATTTGAGAGAGACAGAAAGACAGAGAGGCAGACAGAGTGAGAGGGGAAAAGCAACAGAGTATGGGTGCACCAGAGCCTCTTGCCACTGCAAACAAACTCCAGATGCATGCACCATGTTGTACAGCTGGTTTTACATAGGTACTGGGGAATTGAACCCATGCCAACAAGCTTTGCAAGCAAGTACCTCTAACCACTTAACCACTGAACTATCTCCCCAGCTCCTAATGTACTATTTTAGCATTGTGTTTCAATTGATCTGTAAATCCAGACTTTTTTTAAACAACTTTATATTTTTAGATTTTATTTATTTATGAGAGAAAGGCAGAAAGAGAATGGTCACATCAGGGCCTCTAGCCACTGCAAGTGAACTGCAGACCCATGTGCTGCCTTGTGTTTCTGGCTTTATGTGGGTACTGGGGAATCAAACTCGGGTTCTTAGGCTTTGCAGGCAAGTGCCTTTCACTGACTGAGCCATCTCTCCAGCCCTCAAAGACTTCTTAAATAAACATATTCTTCTAAAATATGCTTGTTTCTTATCTTGTTTTGCAAATTGGAATTAAAATGAATGAGTCTACAATCTCCATTCTTTGCTAATGTGAATAAGAACCCAGACTTGAGAGTTACCGGCCTTGGACTTCTAAGTCCACAGAGCGCTCCCCAGCTTCAGGAAGGCTACTGATTTCTGTGTGTGAACTTTGTATTCTGTTACTTTTTTGAAAGTCTTCATCAGTCCTAAGAGTTTCCTAGGATCTTAAGGCCCTCCTACGTATAGAACCATTTTTTTTAAAAAAAAAATATTTATGTGTTTGCAAGCAAGGAGAGAGAAATGGGTTGTCAGGGCCTTTGGCCACTACAAATATACTCAAGATGCATGTGTCACCTTGTTTATCTGGCTTTGTGTGGATACTGGGGAATCAAACACAGGATGACAGAATTTGCAGACAAGTGCTTTTTTTCATATTTATTGTCAATAATTAAATATATTGTATGAAGAAGTCTCATGGTGGTATCCCCATTTCCCTTCTCCCTTTCCCCACCCTGTTGGGGGCCTTCCTACTGGCTTGCTGAACCAGTCCATGGGATAGGAGGTTATGGATTGTAAGAGAGGTAGCCAGTTTTTTTTTTCTCTCTTCCCCACCATGGCTCTTACAATCTCTCTGCCCCCTCTTCTGCTCAGATCCATGAGTCATGGTGAGTTTTAAGTCTGCTTTACTGTTGAGGACTTAAGAGTCTCTGGATTTCTGCTTTGGATTGTGTCGGATATCCTCAGTGTCTGTCTTCATTATCCTTTCCCAGATTGTCTGACTTGCTGTGGAGGTAGGTCTCTTGCTCATCTCATCACTTTATCTAAGGTTTCCTTTGGGCTCTATATCATAAATTAGGGGTGGTTCATCTCTTGCCTGGGTGACAGAAAACATCGCTGGTCCTGTTGGTGGGATTGGGTTGGCCACAGTTCTCGCTGGCTTCTGAAACATACAAACAGAATCTCTAATGGAGAGTGAGATCAGTGTAGGTTAAATGAGACTTTGTTAATCTGTCAAGATTCTATTGGGTGTAGCCTCTTTATAGCTCTCTGGTTAGTGGGGTTTTCCCCTGGGAGCCCAGGTTCTTGGTTTTCATATGGGTTTACCATGGATCCCAGTTCCAGTTAAGGGTTACCTGCTTCTGAGAGGATCTCTTAGCTAATGAACAAGCCACTGATTACCCACTTAGGTTTAGTGTCACTATTGCACAGGTGAGCACTTCTTAGCATTATTGGTCTCTACTAGTCTTCATCATTCTCGTAGCATCAGTGTTGCATACCGATGACCTCTGCTTTCTTGGAATAAATATCTTTAGTCAGTTTCCCCTGGCATCTCATGTAATGCTTTCTAGCACTATGCATGCTACCATCTGGGGGGATGGATAGCATTCTGGATTAAGCAGGTTCTCTTGGTGTTGTATAATGACAATCTGTGGTATCTTCAGCAATAAGGTCTTACCTTTTGCCTGGAGTGGGTATTCAAGAGCTTTGATATAAGCCTGTGTTATTATGGGGGACCTCATGGGTGTCTTTGATTAACAGCTCAGTGTGGGAAGTAACCAATGACTGAGATCAGGAGTTACAGGCCTTATTTTCATGCAGTAAGTTTTTGAGAAAGCTATGGATATTGTCAGGTAAGAGAGGCCATGAATAGGGCAAGAGGTAGCCTTACTCCAAACAAGTGCTTTTAACTGTGGAGCCTTCTTCTCTCAAACCCATAGAATGTTATCATTCAGCTTTTTCACTTTATTTGATTGTCTGCCTGTACCTTAATTATTTCTTTCTACCTATTGATTTGGGGTTTGGTTTATTCTTGCCTCCTGCCCCCCAATGTCACAAGTTGATCTTAAGCGCTCCCTTAATCTTTATGAAGATTTCCAGCTGAGATTAAATAAGAAAATCAGCCTGGGTTTTCTGGGTGGATGTAATAGTTACCTTCTCATCCCCAGCACCAAACTCACGCTTCCCCTGGAGTCAGGACCTAAGGTGCATTGTTATTTATTTGAGAACTCTTTGATTTTTTTTTAAATGTCAATCATCATAGCTATAAACCTTCCTCTCAGAACTTGTGCTTTGAATCAGATGTCCCCATGCACTCATGTGTTCTGAATGCTTGATCCCCAGCTGAGGTCAATTTGGGAGGCAGACACTTGCTGGAAGCAATGTGTTGTTAGGGTGTTAGGGGCGGGTTTTGGGGTGTTATGGCCAGTTTCTTTTTGCCAGAGCTGGGCTCCTGCTGCCACTGTCCACATGATGCAACAGCTTCTGTTCCACTATCATTTCCCCGCCATTGTGGGGCTTCCCTTAAGACTGGAAGCCTGAAATGAATACTTTTTTCCCATCAGCTGTTTTTTGTTGGGTGCTTTGTCCCAGCAACAGGAAAATAACTACAACAGAAAATTGGTACCAGGTACTAGAGGAAATGAGATTGTTGCTGTTAGAAACCTGACTATGTGGCTTTTGGTACTAATTTGTGAGGGGAATATGGAAGGATTTGAAATCTTAGCCTAAGAGATGCCTTGTAGTGCTGTCAACAGAGTTTGATGAACCATTAGGACAGTGTTGAAAGACCTAAATGCAGTAAGAACCGTGGACAGTGAAGTTTAGCCTATAAGGGGAAGAAAGAGCATGGTCTGACTTGGCTAGAGGCAGTAAGTATCAGGCTTGCTGTGCTCTTGGCACGTTCTAGAATTTGTACAGGGCTGAATTTGGAAGACATGGAATGGTGTGAGTAGAAGGATATGGCACAGGAAAAAATGAAAGATTTGGGCTGAAACTGCTGCCTGTTCAGCTGCAAATATTTCAGAGGTTATCCAGAAATATTTGAGAAATTACCTGGAAATAAGCCTCATCAGACACCGAAGTAACTGATACATGATCTTGGATTCTCCAGTCTCCACTCTACAAAAACAAGTTTCTCTTGTTTTAAGCTATTTAGTTGGTGTAGATTTGGGTATAAAAAAATCTAAGCTAATTTAGACAAATGCAAAAAAATACATTTATACAATATATACAATATGTGTAATGTAATATATATAATATAGTGAAAAAGTTAACAGAATAAAGGACAGAGAATTAAGAACAAAAACAAAATTAAGAACTTTATATTTGGCTGGGTGTGGTGGCACACACCTTTAATCCCAGCACTTGGCAGGCAGAGATAGTAGGATCACTCTGAGTTAAGGGCCAGTCTGGGACTACATAGGGAATTCCAGGTCAGCCTGGGATAGAGTGAGACCCTACCTCAAAAACAATCACTAATCAGAGGCCTTCCAAAAATCAAAAGCCCAAGAAGAGATGACTTCACTGATGAACTCTGCTGAACATTTAAAGAAGAATTAGTACTAATTCTTCTTACACTCTTCCAAATGATGTAATTGTGGCAGTTTGAATGTTAAATGTTACCTGTAGCCTCAAGTGTCTGGGATGAAGCCTCCTACTTAGTCCCCAGCTGGGGGAGGGGAAGTCTTGCTGGAGGAGGGTGCACCAGAGGGTGCACCTTGAGGTTTATTAGTCCAGCCTACTGGGTGCTCAGCGCCAGCTCAGCTCAGTCATGCTGTTCCCTCTCTGCTGCTGATCAGTACAGACATGAGCTTGCTGGCTCCTGATCTGCAATGCTTTCACTGTAATCAAAATTCCCCTTGAAACTGTGAGCCAAAATAAACCCTATCCTCCCATAGGCTGTTTCTAGTTGAATGTTTTTTCCCCAGCAACAAGAAGGTAACTGTTATAATAAGTAAAGAAAAGTAAAAAGCGACAATTTGATAAGTTAATCTATCCATAAAGTCACATAATTCACTTAACAATCTCTATATTATAAACTAATATTGAACATTAATATGACTATTCCTAATAGGATAGGTGGCCTTATTTACAATTAAAATAGCCTACTGGGGTTCCTAATTCCAACTTGTTGCTGAACCTAAACACCGTAAATATAGGCTAGACATTTATTAATCAGTAGAGTTTTGACAATGCTCCCTGAGATTCCCATGCCTTCATTACCCAATAACCACAAAGTAGGTGGAGAGATGGCTCAACGGTTAAGGTGCTTGCCAGCAAAGCTTAACAACTTGGGTTTGATTCCCCAGATCCCACTTAAAGCCAGATGCAAAAAAATGGTACATGCATCTGGAGTTCATTTGCATGGGCTGGGGGGTTCTGCCACACCAATTCATCCTCTCTCTCTCTCTCTCTCTCTCTCTCTCTCTCTCCAAATAAATAAATAAATATCCTACAAAGTTGCCATAATTAAAAAAAAAACAAATCCAGACACTTCTGTGAAGGAATTTTTTGCAGATATAATGAAGATTTCCAGCTGAGATTAAATAGGAAAATGAACCTGGGTTTTCTGGGTGGATGTAACAGTTACCTTCTCATTGCTGGCACAAATCTCGCGCTTCCCCTCGAGTCTGTAAGCCAAAATAAACCCTTTCCTCCACAAGCTGCTTTTGGTAGGGTTCTTTTCCATGCAGCAATGAGAAAGCTGATTGCAACAGCAAGCAAGCATCTTTAACTGCTAAGCCATTTCCCCAACCCACTAGGTGTCTTTGTATCCATGTGTGGGAATTTGTTATAGCAGCAATAGAAAAGGAAAGAAGCAATGCAGGCAGTTAGCAAGCTTTCCTTGTGAGAATCATGTGTTATTACAAAACACATGTTTAGTTTCTCAACATTCACATATCAGGGCTAAGACAGGAAGTGCTGTGACAGGAAGTCAAGGCAAGTGAGAATTATGTGACACAGGGAAGGAAAAGACACTGTTCTATTCTTTGAGAATGAACATCAGTAAATTGAAAGGCAAGCTACTCATTGGGAGATAATATGCACAGTGCATGTATCTTGCAGAGGACTCTATCCATAATGCATAAAGACTCCTTGAAAAATCAAAAATACAACCCAATTAAAAGTGAGCAAAAGATTTGCTGAGACCTTTTACAAAGGATGACCTATAAAGGTCAATAAACACTTGAAAAAATACTTAATGGCTTTAGTCATCAGGGCAATGACAAAGAAAAAGAACAGTGTGATTACATTGCACACCAAGTCACACGTTGTATTGATTACATACACACACGCACACACTTGATGTCAAGTGTTGGCAAAGATGAGAGCGTCTGGAACACTCACACCCTACAGGCAGGGTTGCAGAGTAGTGTGGCCACTTCACAATGATTTAGCAGGTTTCTTTTTATAAAGTTGAAGTCATCCTTAATCTTATGACTCACCAAATCCATTCTGACTTTTGCTTAAGAAAAATGAAAGGATATAGCCACCAAATGCCAGTCCTAAATGTTAACATTTTTATTTATATTTGTAAAAATCTGGAAACAACCCAAAATGCCCAACATGAGAGGGAAATAGATAAATCTTAGCATATATATGATGGATGACTTCTTAACTGTTGACAGGACAGTGGGGATTGGAGATGGCTTGACAATTAAAGACACTTGCTCATAGTGCCTGCTAGCCTGGGTTTAATTCCCCAGTTGCCCATGTAAAACTGGACAGGCATTCCTTTGCAGCAGCAAGAGATCTGTTTCACACACACACACACACACACCAGGCAAATACAATAATTTAAAAAATGTTTTTAGGTAAGCAGCTATTGAGCCATGGATGGACACTGATTCAATTTGTATGAACCTCTATGAAAGAATGATGTGTAATGACAGAAAGTAGATCCATGCTCTCATTACAGAGAGGAGAATGAGGACAGGAAGGACATGGGAACCAGCAGAAGAGAAACTCTGAGAGAATGGCAAAGGTTTGCGTCACCATTGCGTGCTGGCATGTACATAGAAGTATACACTTTCAAACACTGAATGACCAGTACACATTTTATAATATGCAAGTTATACCTCAGTGTATCTCCTTTCATTTCAGAAGGGGAAGAAACAAAGCAATAAAAATGTAATAGTGGGCTGGAAGGATTGCTTAGTGGTTAAGGTCTTTGCCTGCAAAGCAGAAGGACTGAGTTCGATTCCCCAGTATCCACGTAAAAGCCAGATGTGCAAGGTGGCCCATGTGTCTGGAGTTCATTTGGAGTGGCAGAAGGTCCTGGCATGCCCATTCTCTCTGTATGTCCATCTCTTTCTCTCACTCTCTCTCAAATAAATAAATAAGTAAAATATTTTTTAAATGCAATGGTAATAATGACCATGAGTTTGAGTTTGAAGAAACAAATCCAAAACTTGATCTTCAACACAAAGTATGATCAGGCCATAACATTAAGTTAGATATTCTGGATTTTCCTATCCAAGCAAACTACAACAATACCAAGAGACCGAGATAATCAACAGGATGGCTCTCAGCTCTTCCACCAAAATCTTGACACTGTTTTAAATCCTCTCCCTCCCTCCAGACTTGGAATGTGTGACCTATGTGTAGCTCTTGGGTCAAGAAAGGGGAACAATGTCAGGGCTGAGGAGAGGTTGACCAGGTTTTCAGTTTAAGCCCCTAGTTCTAGATTTTAGCTGCTGGGATCTTGCTTCTCCCATAGGCAGGTCTGTCTGATAGGATCAAATTGTAGCTGGGCAGAGAGCCACAGGCCAGTCTGGAGTGCTAGCTATTGGTTTCAGGTTGAATGAACAAGGTGAAGTTAGGTCTTCAATGAATCATCAGTTCAGGAATAAATTTTTGTTTGTCTTTAAGTCTTGTCTGGAAGCCACCTGACATCATTTCTTCTCCCTTTCCACTGCTTGTGCCTCCCATGAGAGTGAATGAATGTAGCCTCACTGATCACAGGATTAGACAATGTAGCAATAGCCAGAGAACCTTTTTAATCCTATGGTCTCAGTTCTAGAAGCATCCCCTTCGCTTTCCTGATTACTGACTGACCCATAGCATACATCTGCTACCCAGGACCCATGTCACAGTCTACCACACGACCCACAATATTGTGTCTACTGCACATGGTCATATCTGAAATATCTGGGACATATGCATTGCCTTCCTTGTCTCACTGGAGAGATATTGAATGTTTTAAGATAAATTAAACTTTAAATAGGACTGGAGAGACAGAACAGTGGTTAAAGGTGCTGGCTTGCAAAGCCTGATGGCCCAGGTTCAATTTCCCAGTACCCACATAAAGAAAAGCCAGATGTGCAAAGTGGCACATACATCTGGAGTTCGTTTTCAGGGGCAAGAGGCTGCAGCATGCTCTCTCCCTTTATATCTCTCCCTTTGCAAATACATAGAAAATATTTTTAAAATAAACTATGTAATTATATGGAGTTTTTTTAAACCCATAATGTCACATCTTCATTTACATTCTTTAAACTATCTCTATTCATGCTCTTGATAAATGTAATACTGTTACAAGTATGGTCAGCTACTAACAGAAACTGTGTGAACAGAAGCTATTAATGGGGGCTGAAAAGATTTCTCAGTGGTTAATGCATTTGCCTGCAAAGCCTAAGGACCCAGGTTCAATTCCCCAGTACCCAGGTAAAGCCAGATGCGCAAGGTGGCACATGTGTCTGAAGTTTCTTTGCAACACACTGTGGCTAGAGGCCCTGGCATGCCAATTCTCTCTCTCTCTCTCTCTCTCTCTCTCTCTCTCTCTCTCTCTCTCTCTCCCTCCCTCCCTCCCTCCCTCTCTCCTTCCCTCCCTCCCTCCTTCTCATAAATAAATGAAATAGTTTTTTTTAAAAAACTTGAAAGTTAAATTGGGTGTGGTGGTGCACACCTTTAGTCCCAGGAGGAAAAAAAAAGAACTTAAACGTTATTAGTATGCAAATTACCTTTTTACTTTAAATCCCTTCAGTGTCTCAATTACAACCTATTATGAATCAGAGAGATGTACTGTTTAACTGTCAAGTAGATATAAACTCCCTGCTCCTGGTGGGCATCAAAGATCTTCAGTGGATTTTTGCCCTTTTCATGGTTCAGAGGTTCCTATTTCAAAACTGTAAATAAGAATTAACTGAAAATAGGGAAATGCTTAGGATAAAGTCATCTGGTGAATAAAAACTGAAGTCACAACAGGAGAGGCATGCAGGGAAGATAGGCAAAATATTGTCTGTTTCTGATGTATTGCTGTGAAGGAAAGGGGAAAAAAACGGCAGTGATTCAACAATTCCCAATTTAAGTTCATCAAGTTAAAACTATTTAATGAAAAACATTTCAAGTAGAAAAATGCAGCAGAAATAAAATAGGTCTTTGATCAGAGAGACTTGAAAAAAAAAGCCTGAATGGAACGCTATGTCAGCAAGCTGTTTTATGAGGGTTGTTACTCTTTGGTCATGGTTAGATCAAAATTGAATCGAATTGAGCCTGGCGTGGTGGCGCACGCCTTTAATCCCAGCACTTGGGAGGCAGAGGTAGGAGGATCACCATGAGTTCAAGGCCATCCTGAGACTACATAGTGAATTCCAGGTCAGTCTGGGCTAGAGTGAGATCCTACCTCGAAAAACCAAAAAAAAAAAAAATTGAATTGAATTGATGTCATTTTCTCTGGACATCATAAAAGCTTGGTTGTATACTTAAACTGTTTGTTATAATGGATTACATTGGGTGTCCCCAAAATTATGCCTATATCATAACTCCAGTATCTAGCAATATGACCTCACCTGGAAATGGGCTCATTGCACGTATAATACAGGTAAGATCTTGAGATGAGACAATCTTAGATTTGAGGAATTCCCTGAGTTTGAGGAATAGAGCTGTTAAATGAGGAAAGGAATACAGATCTGAGGCACACACACATAAGGAGAAGATCCAGGGGGAAGGAAAATAAACACAGAGATGCAGATTAGAATTGATCTCTCATCAAGGGATGCTAGAGACTACCACCTATCTTCCGAAACTAGGATAGAGGCAAAGAACGGATTCTCTTTCCAGTATCAAGTTGTGGTAACTTGTTATGACAGTCCTAGGAAGTAGTTACGGTTGCATACTGTTGTGATTGCCTTTCTCTTCTTTCTACATTTCTACATTTACAGGATAAGACAATCTAATTACTTTGCAAGCCACTGTGGGGCACTATAATCTGTATCTTTGGGAAGTAGCCTTTGAGGGATCTGTAATAAAAGCTCTTGTGGACTCTGGTTTTTGCCTTTATTTGGGGGACAGCAACGACAACTTTAATACACAAGAAAAATAATCCGATCTACCACTGAAAACCCTACTTTCTCACTTAATAACACAAAATCCTTGAGAGGTGGGAATGGTTGGTTAAGAACTATTTCCCTTGGAAGGAAAAGCAATTTTTCTCTTTGAAATGATTGCTTGGTGTGGTTGTTCTTTATTTATCAGTGTTATAATCTTTGGGGTTTAATGTGTCATATGAAAACTGAACTTCAAATGACCAGTAAAGAGAGTGAACGTAGAAATAGAAGGGTGGTGGTGTACATCCTCAGTATTTACCGTATCTACTATAGGCTTGGGCCATCATATTAAATTTATGTGACATGTGGTAGAGATGCAGGAGCAAAAAGCGTTTGACCTTCTGAAACTCCATAAAGAACTCTAGTATGACTCAGTCATTTGATAGGAAATGTTAGCAACATTCTCAGCAACTCCTTCTCTCTCTCTCTCTCTCTCTCTCTCTCTCTCTCTCTCTCTCTCTCTCTCTCTCTTCCCCCATAAGTGATGACACTGCTGTTCTCATCTAAATGTCTTGTAAACACTGCTCTTTAGCTCCACAGTCTCAAAAAGAGGCTCACGTCATTTCTTGAGGAGATGTTCCCAGCATGCTTCTCGCTCGTCTCCACCTCCACTGTCTGTTTTACCATCCATCATCTATCCACATCACTTCTAGGATCTTATTTTTTTTTCTTCAATGAACCGCATCTTTGAGTACGAATCCCCTAGCATGATATAAAGGCCTTTTGTTCTGGCACCTGTCTGCTTCTTTAGTCCCTCCTTGTGATTCCCTCAGCCCTCATTCTCTGTCAGTTTGGGCAGATGGTGGTAGTTGCCTGCTGAATATCTAATTTCTCCTTTTTCCTTATTCTTAGAACCTCATTTTATTTTGAGACAGCCACATGCTCAGCTTAAGGGAAAAATACATTTCTCAGCCTCATTTCAGCCAGAGTTGGTTAGCTGATATAATTCTTGCCAGTGAGATGTTTGAAATGCTTGTTGCTGGGGGAGGGCTCTGAAAAGAGCAGGGTGTCTGAAAATCGTACTTCAGTTTTCATTTACCAAGTTATATTTTTGTTTTTGTGGAAGGGTCTTGCTATATAGCATAGGCTGTCCTGAAGCTTGCTGTGTAGCCCAGCGTGACCTCAAACTCAGAAACCTCAGCCTCAACTTCTTTGGTGCTGGAATGAGGCATACATCACCACCCCCGGCTTGTGCCATCACGCCTGGCTTGCTAGTCCTTGTTTTTGCCTTGCTGAGTGGACTGAGGCTTGGAAACAGAGCCATCATTGCTTCTTTTTTTTATTGATTCATTTTCAAGCAGAGAGATACAGAGAGAGAGAGAGAGAGAGAGAGAGAGAGAGAGAGAGAGAGAGAGAGAGAGAGAGCGCACCAGGACCACCACCTTGTAAGTCTGGCTTATGTGGGGCCTGGGGAATTGAACCCCGGGGCCTTAGGCACTGGAGGCAAGTGCTTTAACCGCTGAGCCATCTCTCCAGCCCGAGCCATCATTGCTGGTGTGAGATCATCACGAAGATGAAAGCTACCAGCCGCAGTCACTGTTTCAGGAGCTGGAAAGACACTGTTTCATCTGAATTTCTTGCCTCTGAACTTGTTTTGTGAGAAAACTCCATACTTACTTGGTTGTGTTACTATGTCCCATCATCTTGCATGTCCCAATACGACTAATCCAGGCACTGGGACTGTATCTTTTCTTAAATCAACATTTCCTCTGAAGCTTGTTTTTTGGTGGACTTGGCTTGTGACCCAGAAAACCTTTGTCTATTATTTAGGAGCTGGTTCAGAAGACACACTGCAGACACACTTCACAACTACTTCTGTTGTAATTACCAGTCTAACTCAGTGCCCCTGCCAGGAGGGAGCATACTTAATTGAACAGGCAAGGTTTAGGCTTCAATTTTGTGAGAAAGGCTACTTTTCTCATAGGACTATCTGCAATTACAGGTGAAATGTCAAGTTAGTTAACCTAGCTTACTTTGGTTTAAGGCCCTTCCCTAGAAAAGTCTGTGTATTAGTCAGGGTTCTCTAGAGAAAACAGAGTTGATAGAATGGATTATAATAAAAGGGAATTTATTAGGGTATCTTGCAACAGTCCAACAATAGCAGTCTGCAGGCCCACAGGTGAAGAAACCAGTAGCTGTTCAGTCCACATGGCTGGAGGCCTCTGCAGTCCCAATCCAGCCCTGAAGGCTTGATGGCTCCCTGGGGAGCAGCTGCTCTTCAGTCCACGATGTGAGGCCGAAGAAACTGGGTTCCAATGTCCAGGAAGGGTAGGAGAGCAGGATGCGAGTGCAAGTCACAAACAAGCACCAGCAGCCAAGGTGAGGAAGGAAGAAGAGCTTCCCTTCCCCTCAAGCTTCCTTATCTTGAGTCCCCTTGAAAGGCCCACCTACTGGGGGGAAGGGCTCACTCTGGAGAAGGGACCTCCTCCCTTCTCCAAAATCCCAAAAGGATTTTTTCAATCCTTCCTGCAGGCAAGCTCAGACACCCATCCAAGATTACTGCAGATTATTACATAGGTCAAGTTGATAAATTTAACCATCACAGTTTGTTTATGAAGTCACTCAGTTTATGAAGTCACAAAAGAAAATAATATTTAAAGTAAGATGCGGTGACACATGCCTATAATCCAAGCACTCAGGAGGCTAAGGCAGGAGAGAGGACCCTGGTTGGAACTTGGTCAGTCTACGAGGCATAAGCCCCACCCCTATGTCCCTATTTGCCAGCTAGACCCTGGGTCTGAAAGGTTCCATAACCTCCGAAGACAGTTCCTCCAGATATTGACCAGGTTCTCAGATACATGATTCCGTGGGGGACATTTTACATTCAAACCATAACAAGTATTTTATTTCTTTTACGGTTTTCTGCCGTCTTCTCGGCTGAGAACCTTCTAGAGAGAGTCCATTCCTCCCAGACAAGGACCATAATTTCTTTATCCTTGGAGCCATTGTCCAGTTCTTAGTCCATGCCTGGCATTTAGCATTTATTCCACAAGCTCTCCTCCATGGTGATAAAGATTTACGTGGGCTCACGACCGCATGGGCCATGCTTCCTTGTGGTCTAAGAAGCACAGGGGAAAAAAAAGGAGCTTACAAGCAGAGACAGATATTAAAGAGGTAGCATTTGTGCTGCTTGTTAATGGAAGATGGGATTTTGACCATCAGAAAATGGAAATGTACAAGAACAGGAAGGGAAGGGGGTGTGTAGATACACAAAACCAGACCCTCAGTGCCTATCAGGCCAGCACTGGCAAGCAGAGAAGGTAAGGAAGTGAACTCCAAGGAGATTGAGAGTATGTCAGGCATAACCTTTGATGTGGTGCTGTCTAGTGTGGTTTGGCCAGAACAAGATGTCTCATGAGCCAATCTGAAAAAAAAAAAAAGCATGCATTGATCACAGGTTAAACATGTTGGGTTCCCATGCCCGCTTTCTCTCTCTTTAGATATTAGTTTATTACACAATGAATGCCTCCAACCATGCCTATTTCTGTACTCCTGTCACCTGACCTGGATTACTCCAGACCTCAAGGCAATGCTGGGTTTACATGAGAAACTATGACTTATCAAGCAAATGAAAAATGAATAAATGTGTAGAGACCCGAGAGATAGAATCACCAATAATTCATGCCGGTGAATGAATGAATATGGTTCAGCCCTGTGTACCCATAGAATTGACACCCCAGGGTTCAATGAACCATGGACAGAAAGAATATTTTTAAAGTGTGAAGTGTGAAACATGTGAAGACTTATTTTTATTGCCATTGTTTCTTAAACAATTCAGCAACTATTTACATAGCATTGACCTTATACTAGATATCAGATATAATCTCGGAATAATGTTAGATGTATGGGAAGATATGTTTATGTTATATACAAACACCAAACTAGTTTAGAGAAAGGATGTGTGTATTCCCATGTTGTGGTATCTGTGGGGTGTCATGAAACCAATCTCCACAGATACCAAGAAAGGGATTCTGCCTGAAGTTCAAGAGCAGCATTTAAACACCAGTGCTCCACAGGCTGATAGACCTTGGTTGAAACCAAGCTCTTCTCACTATTACTTATATGACCTTAACTGATGTGTTTAAATCTTAGCTTTATTTATAGGTATACCATGTGGATAAAATGATTGCCTAGTTTCATTGGAAGTTAAGCCTTTAGCAGAGTGCCTGGCACACAAAAGTGCAATGAATGGAATAGCTATTTTCTTTCACACATAAAAACTCCAGTGTCTCATGGATCACAAGAGTCCTCAGAAACAACAATAACCAGGTTTAGCCTAAAATTTAAGCACTTCTTTTGGAAAATGATCCCCTGTTACATGGATTTATTTTTATTTGCTTGTTTATAAGTGTTACTTACTAATGACCTATTAAATTTATTCTATTTACTAACATCTGATTCTCATATATTAAAACTAGCACAATCTTGCATTTTCTTTAAGCACATTTCCCTCATATTCTGTGACATAGCTATACACGTTTTCAACTTCCATAAGTTATGTGTGGGATATGATACATGTTCCTCTCTGTTCAGGCCCATACACACTTTCCACAGGTCATCATCCCCCTGTGATTTCCCCCTTTCCATTGGCTTGGTGAAGAGGTAGAGGAGGAAAATTAAACCTTGGCTTTCTACTCATTGTCAGTACATTGACTGGAGCCCTTGAAATTACAACAAGAAAGAGACTGACAGAGAAAAAAATATACATGCATATATAGCATAAGATTTATGTGACATAAGAGCCTTCTTAAGGAAATGAAAACCCAAAGTAAACCTTAGGCCCAAGAATATTTGTAAATTTGTCTTTATTTATTTATTTGCAAGGAGAGAGAGAATCTGAAATGGGCATGCCAGGGTCTCCAGCCAGTTCAAAGGAACTCCAGATGTGTGTGCCACTTTGTGCATCTGGCTTTATGAGGGTACTGGGGAACCAAATCTGGCTGTTATGCCAAGACCCAGGCATTTTTGTACTAGGTTTGATAGGCCAAAAAGTTTTGACAGTTAATTGGTCATAGCATAGTGGCTGGTGTTAATAAATGAATTCCATGTAAAATCTGTGCTCTGTGAGTGGTCAACTGGAGGAAATCTAGCAAGTGCTGTTTATTCATATTCTTCTCTGCATCACACAGGTATGGGTGCACCTTTCTGGTCCAGGGACACTGTCTCTCAATGATGAAGCATCTGCCAATATTTGAATGGAGAGGCACAGATTTTACATGGAATTCATTTATTAACACCAGCCACTGCTAGAGACTCTCAGAACAAAAGAAATTCCCTTACCTTTACACAAACCTTTTAAGGAGAGGGGTTTCTAGAGATAAGGTCTGGCTACTGTGTGGATCTGACTGGGGTTACTAGTCATAGACTTGGGCTAAGACATAGGATAGGTTACAAAGTCATGAATCAGAGTATTACCCTGCCCTGCTGTCCCACACAGGCTGGCAGCTTTCTCTCTTGATAGATCTGGTGACAGAAGGAACTTCAGGGGTCATGGCTATTTTGTCTCCATGGGACTAGCACCTGTCCTATTTAAGGAACAGTGTCTATGACCTAACCCTCACATGAGCATCTAAGAGGCTTTCTTGCATGTGTCATTTCTCAAGTCCTTCAGCTTAAAATATTCAAAATGCCAAGTTTCTATATTCTGAAGTGTCATGTTCTGAACTGTGTCACAGACAAATGTGGTGGCCTTGAAGGAATGAGTCTGTGACTGTCTGACAACTTTCAGAGAGAGTCGTGTGCAATCAGTTTAACCTTATATGCATTAAAATAAAGTTCTAAGGGCTTTGAGCCATTGCACATCTGAGTGTTCATTTTATATTAGAATGCCTACTTTACTTTATCATCTAACAGAAGTATATTATGACATCAGTAAGAGGTCAGGATGGCTTTGAACAGGCTTTGGTTTTCAGTGCGGCTTTAGTAACATGTTTTAGTAAATATATGGGTTTTTATTTGCCTTTGTTTCTGAAATATGGTCTTGCTGTATAGCCCATGTGGGCTCTTAACTCACCATCTTCCTGCCTCAGCTTCATGAGTGGTGGGAGTAGAGAGCCATGTGATAACACGCCTAATTCATAGAAGTTTATAAACATAATTTGCTATAAAATAAATGTTCTTGTCACTGATATACATGTATTCAAAGGTGCCTTGATAGTAATAATTGGATGCCATACTTTGTTTTGAATAAGTACGATATCATTCAGAATCATTCAAAGAGAGACTAGTTGGGAAGAAGCAGGGATTCAGCAGAAGGGACAGAGGAGAGGAAGGAAAAGGAGGATGGTCGAGGGGATTATGATCATGGTATATTGTCTAAGTCTATGGAAATTTTCAACAAAAAGGTTTTTTTTTTAAAAAAAATCACTATTCAGTTTTACTAGCAGAGTGCAACACAGAAGTTACAGGAACACTTTTTGCTACAATAATAATGTATTTTTTTATATATTTTGTTAGCTTTTAGTAAAATATGTAAAAATAGAAGTGTCCTCAAATTCTTTTCAGAATCAACGTAATGATTAATGTTCAAAAACATAATATAGATAAAAGACATGGGAATTCAAATTATTTCTATAGGTAAATGGTTCCTAATCATTTAAAAATGGGAACAAAGGAGTAATAAGTAATTTAGGAGTAATAAGGAATTTAGAAGAATATTTGGGAAGAAAGAAAATCTATCAGAGACACAAAAAATGCAACGTAAGTAACAAGGATAAAATACCTACTGTTAGAATTCATGACTAACCATTGAATAGTCATATTATTTATAATAAAAATCTTATATACTACACAGGATTATAGCTACTTGCTCTAATATATTGCTGACTTATTAAAATAGATTTAACTAGATGTATATCCAGGTCTTTTCACTTCAGTATTGATTACCATGTAACAGATGATTGTGGAAATTATGGAATGGTCAGATGCTTTCTGATTTGTCTCAGTGCATCCTCTGTGAACAGCCATAATTAATTTAACTTGATTAATCTTCAAATGTAGAAAGATAGATAAATGAATTTTCTTACACACTTTTTTTTGGAAAGTTAAGCAAGCAAAACTCTCTTAACATGATAAAACATAGTTCTAGCTTTTCAATCGTTTGTTCTGAAAAGACAGGGACTTTTACATTGATGACAATCAGAGTGGACTTACCTTTTTGTTTTATTAATTGTTTCACCTTTAGATAAAATGTTTGCAACCAAAGGCTTACCTTCTGACTTTCTAGTTTTTTTCTTCTTCTTCTTCTTTTGAGACCAGATCTCCCTCTAAAATTCAGGAAGTCCTGGAACTCTATATCCCAATTTAGCCTCGAACTCCTGACAATCCTCCTGCCTCAGCCTCCCAAGTGCTGGAATTATGGGCACGAGCCAGGAGACCCAGCTCTTCTTGCTGTCTTACTGAGGTTTGAAGGGCGTATTGACAGTATTTGCAGTCAGTCAAGGAATACAAATTGAAGCTGGCCTACAGATGCGTGACTGACACTGGCCTGTACTGTCACTGGTTTTTCTGGACATTGCATACAAAGTCTTGGACTGAGGTGTGTCTCAAAACACCCCAGGTTCTGTCACTAGTGTGCCAATGTCCTGTGTAGAACCATTCCCTCTGGGGAGGAGAAGTTTCCTGTGGTTTTCCTATGGCACGGTCTTGAAGCTCAGGTCTTGGTGTTTGCCAGCCCCATTTGCATTTCAGTTGTACAGGAGAATGCAGGGGGAAGGGAAGGATGGGGAGAAGAAACATGAGTCAAAAAAAAACATACTACTTAGATTTTCATTCTAAAGAAAAATGAGAATTCGTGGCCTTAGTATCTCTTCAAAGCAAATAATCTTTTATTTGGACATGCAAAGCATATGAACTAGAAGACAGAAAGGAATGCTGGGGTGGGGTGGAGTTAAGGCACTTGCCTGCAGAGCTTAGTGACCCTGAGTTGGATTCCCCAGTAACCACATAAAGACAGATACACAAAGTGACTCATACATCTGGAGTTCATTTGCAGTGGCTAGAGGCCCTGCCTGGCATACCCATTCTCTCTGTCTCTGTCTCTGTCTCTCTCTCTCTCTCTGTCTCTCTCTTTCTGCTTGCAAAACATAAATGAAAATATTTATTATAAAAAAAGTAAAAGTAATGCTAGAGCTGGGGAGATGGCTTAGTGGGTAAGGTGCTTGCCATACAAGAATGAAGACCTGAGTTTGGATTCCCAGAAACCGCTTTAAAAAAATGGACATGGTGGTACATGCTTGTATTCTCAGTGCTGGGAAGAGAGAGATAGGAGGATCCTAGGGCTTACTGGCTAGTTAGTCTGGCTGAGTCAGTGAGCTCTAGGTTTAATGAGAGACCTTGTCTCAAAAAGACAGAGAAAAGCAACTAAGGAAGGCACCTTACATCGTCTTCCACGTGCAGGTGTATGATACACTTGCAGGCACATCCCACACACATACGTGTGCCCACAGACATATAAATATGAATACACCCATATACACAACACATGCAGAGACATTTTTGTGATGGTTTGAATTAGCTTTTCCCCCATAAACTCCTGTGTTCTGAATGCTAGTTCCCTCAGACAGTGGGAATTTGGGAATTGGAGCCTTGTGGGAAGAGGCCTGTGGTTGGGGGTGTTCTTATGGCTATTATATCCAGTTTCTCCTCGCCAGTGGTCAGCACTCTGTCCTGTTGATGTTGTCCACATGACGTTGGCCAGGAGGAGAAGTCCAGTCTCTGCTCATGCCATGTTTTCCCTGCCATCATGAAGCTTCCCCTTGAGACTATAAGCCAAAATAAACAACTTCAGCTGCTTTTGATTAGGTCCTTTACGTCAGCAACTTGAAGATGATTGCAACAATTTTGTAATTCTTTTCTTTTCTTTGCAATGGGAGAGAAGGGGAGAGAGAAAGGGAGGGAGGGAAGAAAGGAAGGAGGGAGGGAGGGAGGGAAAGAGGAAGGGAGGCAGGGAAGGAGGGAGGGAGAGGGAGAAAGAACGGGTGCCAGGGTCTCTAGTCATTGCAAATGAACTCTCAATGCCTGTGCCTCTTTGTGCATCTGGCTTTACATGGACACTGGGGAATTGAACCTGGGTCATTTGTCTTTGCAGGCAAGTGCCTTAATTGCTGAGCCATCTCTCCAGCCCCCAATTTTGTAATTCTTAATGTTTAAATAGTTACATTTGGGTTTCTACTATGTACTTTTTCAACCATTTTAACTCTACTCTTATCTGTCTCTATCCATCAATGAGTTAATTATAGGAAAGTTCTAGACTAAATAAATTGCAGTGGAGTTCAATAGGTTCATGGGCTCATGAATGATCCCATTTATGCCTGAAGAGAATCAGAGGGCAGTGAGTTCTCATCGTCTGACTGGAAGAAAAATGTAGACATTAACTGATTGGAGGAATTAGGTTAATTTGGACAAAGGCTGGTCAGATGGCAGACTGTGATTGGCTGAAGCTAGGCTGAGAAACAGATCTCTATTATAAGAAAATAAAACCCCAAATTGGGTTTGGTTTGTTTATGTCTTAAATTAGGCCACAGTGGCCATGGTCCATTCATGTAGGAGCTCAAAATACCAGGCCAGCTTTAGGCCATTTTCCTTCAGCTTGCTTAATGGCATCCACCCTGAGTGTGACAGCCTCAAGCAGAAGGGAAACAACATGAGGTTACTGGCTACATAGGGATTGCATATTTCATATTTTTCTCCACTGTGATCATGTAAGTACAATTAGGGAACCAAAATAGATTAATTAGTTACTTTAAATGGCATGTTTACAGAGTAGGACAAGTGTGATTAGTTCCTTCAGTTACACTGTCATATATAAACACATGAGATAATTATTTATAAATTTATGTTTTCCCTACCTAACTTTCCTTTCTAGTTCTAAAGAACAACAAAACAAAACCCCAAACAGTACAAACGAGGAGCAATAACAGTGCTGTGTGTGTGTGACATTTCCAGCCACACACTCTTAGAGTCTGGTGTGGCCTGCTGGTCTGAGAAAAGCCGATTATATTTGAGGATATTTCAGACTATTGTGATCTTAGAAATTAGCCCCTCTTGGGTTTGAAAGAGCTCTTTAGCAAGATGATAAAATGCCCACATTTTAGACCTTTTCATGTTTTCCTTCCCGCTGTTTCCTGGTTTGCATCTTCATTGATGATAGCTTGATTATTTGCACTGTATTTATAGTGGACTTCTCAGCACTAAAAGAGTTAAGGTGTGTAGACACTTCACATACAGCAAAATCAATCTTTTGCTTGTGTGCGTGTATGTGTGTGTGCTTGCACGTGGGATGGTGTAATGGGGTGAGCTGAGGATTAGAATTTAGATAATTCCCAGCAAAAATTCCAATGCACCCCAAAATTTAAGCAGTACCCAAATTCTTGTCTACAAAGTTAAAGAATTAAAATCATAGACAACAAGGTATTAAGGTATAGTGGGAGACTTTATTTAAGGGAACATGGGAGTCACAGAGTTCTCCAGCCACCAGTGTGGAGAGAATATATGGGGGAGATTTTAATAAAATCTGTGCTGCTCAGCCAAACAAGCAGCAGAAGAAAAGGTATCAAAGGGCTCCCATCATGAGAGGGAAAGGTCTATGTGGAAAGAATCCTGAGCTCCTGGTAAAAATGAAAGCCCTCCTTCTAGGATACCATGTGGAAAAAGAGACAGAATTATCTGGTCAGTGAGGATTTCCTGCCCTAAGTGGGCAGGGAGACAGGTGGTTGGTTCATATCTGACCAATCCATTTTTCTCGCCTAGGTTTGAGCTCTAGCTAGACACCTCCCACTCAAGGGGAGGGGGTCTATGGAGCTTGCCTGAAACTGTCACAATGGTTTATGTTGAAATGTCAACATGAGAGGACTTGTAGATAGCGTCACAGTTTAAGGGAGAAAGGTATTGTTTCAGGCTTACAGATCCAGAGGGGAAGGTCCATCTGTGGAGGAAGAAGCTGCTTCCATACATCCAGGCAGAGAGAAACCATCACCAGCCAGCAAACACCAAAAGCAACAGGCACAAAATCTGCAATGAACAGCAGGAATCCCCACCAGAGCTCAGACTGCTCTGCATAACTCAGAACTGGAAAACAGATCTGTCCCCAGTGACACCTTAGGGCTGGATTCCAGAATCCATCCCCAGTGACACCTCCTCCAGCCAGACAGCTGGAGATCCAAGTTATAAGCTTTAATAAAATATCTGAGTGTATGGGGGACATGATTCAAACTACCACAGGGCCTAAAATCATCTAGAAAACTAGCCCCTGGACATGCCTGTGAGGGATTATCTTGATTTGGTTAATTGAGGTGAGAAGAGCCACCTTAACTGTGAGCAGCACCAGGGGCTGGGGTCCTGGACTGTCTACAGAGAGAGCAGGCTGAGCATCAGCATTCATTACTGTCTGGCAGAGCCTTGAGTCCTAGAAGAGAATTCCTGACTGTGGACATACTGTGACCAGCCCTGCTTCATGCTCCCGAGGCTGTGACTTCCCCACTGTGATGAACTGTCACCTCCAACTATAAGCTGAAATCAACCCTTCTTTTCTTCTTAAAGCTGCTTCAGGCTGGGTATTTGGTCACAGGGAGTGGAAAGTAATTAATACTATATATACTACATATATAGTATTCGTTACTATATAATTATATACTATATATTAATATATGTTAATATACTATGTATATTTTATATGTGTGTGCATGTGTTCATGTGTGTAGGGGGTACATGTGCACATGTGTGCATGTGTTGTGAAGGTCAGAGGTTAATGTTGCTCTCTGCAGCCTTATTTTTTGAGGCAGGGTCTCTCATTGAACCCACAGCTCACAGATTCCGCTAGACTAGTTGGCCAACCAGCCCAAGGGATTCTCTATTTTCCAAGTACTAGGATTGCATGCTTTTGACACGGATGCTAAGGATTGGAACATGGGCATTTGCACACTAAGCACTTCACTGACTAAACTGTCATAGTGTAACCCGTGAGGGATCCCAGGTAGACCACTCGGATACCACAATGGCATTAAGAAGGAGCCTTTATTAGCCAGCTGGTGACTACACCCAGGATTCGGGAACCAAAGTGCAGCCCCGAGCTTATGCACAAGGCCCATATTTATACAGAAAAAAAAAACCATGAGATTTTGTGTTACAACTTCATAGTTTAGTAATTATAACCTTACAAAGGTGAGAGTTAATTTCAGAAGAGCAGGAACTTCTCCATCATCACCACCCCTGGTGCCAGCAAAAGAATGTGTTAAGCAATAGCCAGGGAAACACTTTCGTCTTTCTTGTGTCACAGTTGCTGATAAGAGGGGGGAGGGGTCTAGTAAGTGACATTTCATTCCTTAAAACAGGTTTAGCTTCCTCTAGATGTAAGAGGTCACAGAGTATCAAGATGGAGCTGTTCTTGCCCATTGAGAGTTCTGCCACATGTTAATCTTTAATCTTGTAGGGCCTGTTTGAGACACCAAGATGGCTTTTCTTAGGTTAAATTACCAGGGGCTGTTTCGAAAACAATCTCCCCAGCCCAAACTTAAGACGAGTAACAAATGAAACGGCAAAGGTAGAAATGTAAGAGAGGATTCCCTATAATGCAAGCATGTTGTAGACTTTGGTGGATGGACTGAAGGTGAGCTACTCCTCTCTTGGGACCATTATAACAAGAGAGTCATGCACATGGCTAGAGGACCAGCTAGTCATTGCTCCAACCAGACACGTGCAGGGATGAGAATTGGAATGAAATGCTAATTATTGAAATGGTGCTACTTTTAAGGAGGAGGCTGAGTTGAATGATTAAAAGGGTTTCCTGGATTATTTCTTCCTTTCAGATAGTCGCACCTGCTTTGCTAGGCAGAAGTCACAGGTACCTGAAAGCAGCTGTGCTCGATGCCACTGGGCTTGGCAAGGAATGAATGGCAAGGGCAGCAAGCCCTGGGATATTTAAACTTAAAAGGTGAACCAGCAGTGTGGGAGTCTGGGGCAGGGTCTTTTTTAGCCAGCCTCAAGCTAAGTAGCAGAATAGCTTTGTGTTTCATAGGAGAGGCAGGAGGAGAGGCATTAGAAGGTCCAGAAACGAGGTCCTTTTCTTCCCCAGAATTCCAGCGGTGTCACCCTGGGGAGACTGTCAGCTCAAAGGGACAGGGCAGAAGGTTAACAACACAGTGCTATTGGATTCCAGTTTTCTTTATCACATATATATGTTGTTAAAATATAAATATAGAGCTCACTCTTCTTCAAGTTCCTATAATGAACATCAATTTCTTATAGTCAGAAAAAAATAGCACAATGCCTACTTAGTATTCTAGAAAAAGAAGCAATAGTAATTTGGAGATGGCTCCTCTTGGATTTGCATTAGCTATTAATGCAAGCAGTAGTAGTCAAGCAGTGAGGGACTTACGAGGAGACACCATGGTGAGACAGTATATTACCTGTCCCATCCTCACACCGCTGGGATTTGGACAAAGAATTCTATTTCTCTATTTCTCTCTTCCTGTCCTATTATATCCTGGATTGAATATTAGAGCAAAGTACACAGGGCATACATATTAATAAAATATTAATAAAGACTCTAACTGTAAGGTTAAAAAAAAAAGACACATTCAGCTGGGGGCGTGGTGATGAACACACTGAGGAAGCAGAGATAGGAGGATCGCCATGAGTTCTAGGGCACCCTGAGACTACATAGTGAATTCCAGGTCAGCCTGGACTAGAGCGAGATCCTATTTGGGGGAAAAAAGAAAAATAAAAAGCTCAGTCTGAGCCTGGTATGGTGGCATATGCACTTTTTTTTTGTCAGCATGATCTCAAACCCAAGGTGGCCCTTCTACCTCAGCTGCCCAAGTGGTGGGATTAAAAGCATGTACTAGCACACCCAGCTGTGATCTCTATTTTCAATGTCAAGTACATTGCCAGGCATTAGGCATCAAGAATGGGTGAAAGGGGGCTGGAGAGATGGCCCAGTGGTTAAGGCACTGGTCTCCAGTGCCTGAGGCCCCGGGTTCAATTCCCCAGTACCCACATAGGCCAGATCCACAAGGTGGTGGCCTTGGTTCTCTCTCTCTCTCTCTCTCTCTCTCTCTCTCTCTCTCTCTCTCTCTCATCATCTATCTCTTGTATCTCTCTGCTTGAAAATGAATAAATAAAATATATAAGAATGGGTGAAAGGGTATCTGGCCTTCTCCTGCCCAAATGACTGATGGGGTAAATGAACAATATATTTAAACCAAGCAAAGTCATTTCATAACACTGAGATCTTACTGTGACAAGTTAACGTGTACTTTCAGGAAAGTTCCACAGATTCCATACCTGACCCCCTCCCCTTGAGTGGGAGGTGTCTCTAAATCCTGAAGCTGATTGGTCAAAGATAGACCAATCAGCTGTCTCTCTGACTTACCTAGCCCAGGTCATAGAAGTCACCTGGGACAGGAAGTTTGCTCATCAAGCAATTGATGAGTTTATTGAGCTGCTATGATTATAATGAAATCTTAATGTTTCTAAAATTATTACCTAGTTAATGAAACCTTACATGGAAACTACTGATTTCTAAAAGAAGGTATTTAAATATTTTGGACAATTATATTGCAACAAGTTATCTTGAGTTATTCGAAAATAATGGATAGCCCAATCTCATATCATCACCTACACATCTCATTTGTGAAACCAGCATTTTTGTAGAAACATCTGAGTTATCGTTCAAGATCATGTCTAAAGGGGAGTTTCATACAAAAGTGTAAATATGTTAAAGGAAGAAATTGTACTCTTTGTACTAGTGGCGAGAATAGAATGGTGGAGCTGGGAGGGCACCTTGAGGTTCTCTGGAGCCATATTTCAAATTACAGGTGAGTCCTTGCAGGCCCAGAGAAGGGGACTGGCCTCAAGATAGAACCTGGGCTAAGGTGGAGCCTCTCTGACTCCTGCTAAGTGGCTGTTACAACATTCCAGCAGATATCACTGGGAAAACTGCTCAGAGTTAACTGTAGAAGGTGGAAGAACTAGCCGCATCCTGTTCACATTACCTGTGAGATTTTAAGAGAAAACTCAGAAACAAACAAACAGCCCTACTAAAACCCTGAAAAACTACCCTTTACTATCTTTTTATGAACTTGGCTGACCCTTCTGATTTCTTGCACATGGGTTCTGTTCCCAAGATCAGCAGACTTTTGAATTCTAAGTTACTTCTCTGTCAAGGCCAGTGCAATTCTTTTGTCCAAATGCATCCTAAAACATACATACTGCTTGCGTTCACTCCCATGCTTACATATGCTTTTCCTCGTCTCATCTTTCCGGGGAATTTAATATCACAATTTCCACTTGTGATAAAAATATATGGCTTTATATTATTTTCATTATTGAAATATCACTCACAGTTGAAGCATGTGACATAGCACAGTTCCTTTCTTTTTTTTTTCTTTTTCTTTCTTTTCTTTTTTGCTTTGTTTTGTTTTTCAGTGATTCCAGGTAGGGCCAGTCCAGGCTGACCTGGAATTCACTCTGTAGTTCCAAGGCTGGCCTCAAACTCATGGCAATTCTCCTGCCTCTGCCTCCCACCCTCCCCACCCCCTGGCCCTGAGTGCTGGGATTAAAGGCATGTACCACCACACCTGGCACATTTCCTTTTTAAAAACATTTTATTGACAACTTCCATACATAGACAGTATACCATGATCAAATCCCCTCCAACTACCCTCCCCTACCCCTCCCCTGCCCTCTCTCTAATCCCCCCTCCATTGAATCCCTTCTTTCTAACTGGTGCCTCTTCTATTTCATATCATAAGTCCCCCCACCATTCTGCAGGTCTTGTGTAGGCATCAGCCAGTGTGAGGCCATGAACACCGTGACCACCATGTGTCGCATCCGTGCACCTCTGATGGTCAGAGCAGAATGTCCGGTGTCTAGCTCCTCCCCTTTTCCACCAAGTCTTGTTTCTGAGCAAGACTCTCTTTCCAGATTCTGTAGCTTGTGGGTTTCTGCTCCCCTGTGGGGACTGGGACCACAGGACTGCTAAGAGAGAACTTGGGGTTCCTTACCCATTTCAACACACCAACAAACAGGGTACCTGGATTCTTGTCATCTGAAGTCAAAGAATTAAATTCATAGACCACCAGAGGGTAAGGTTTAGAGAGGCTTCATTAGTTTAAGAAGGGAGGAGGTTCCCATCATGAGGAAAAAAGAGTCTATGTGGGAGATGAGGGGGCCTTACTAAAGGCCTGAAGGTTTAGGACTGGCCAGCCAAGAAGAGAAGAGAACAATTTTGCCTCCTCCAGGTAATTGTAGGCTCTGGCTCAGGTGAGCCGGAGAGACAGCCGATTGGTCTGGGCTAGGCTGGCTCAGGAAGTTAAGCTTGAATTCTTGGCATTTTTTTATTATTTTTTATATATTTTTTTAAATATTTTATTCATTTTCAAGTAGAGAGATACTGTGTGTGTGTGTGTGTGTGTGTGTGTGTG
>PVHP010022476.1:0-10720 GCA_004024765.1 Zapus hudsonius
AGAGAGAGAGAGAGAGAGAGAGAGAGAGAGAGAGAGAGAGACAGACAGACAGACAGACAGACAGGCAGACAGAGAACGCACCAGGGCCACCACCTTGTGGGTCTGGCATATGTGGGACCTGGGGAATTGAACCCGGGGCCTTAGGCACTGGAGGCAAGTGCCTTAACTGCTGAGCCATCTCTCCATCCCAAGGCCATTTTTTCTTACTGGGTTAATTTTCCTTGCCTCTAGATTATCCCTGGTGTTCCCTCCCTGCAGTTCCTCATGAAAAGACCAATGTCAGAGCTGTTAATGATGGTGGAGGCCCAGGGAGATGAAACCAGGCTGCCCTGAGGCTTGGTGCCAATGTGTACATGTGGTCAGAGAAGCCATCAGGCCTTGGCCCTGTTGCATCCTGCTGGCCCACGTCCCCTCCCACTGCCAGATGGTCACCCAGATGTTCTCTCTCCCCAAATACCACCTCTGAAGCCCTCAGCAACGCCTCTTGTGGGTTTTCTTCTTCTTCCCAGTCTGGGCAACAGTACGCTGTGACTTTTTCATCATAACTCTTGGCTTCGTGGCTCTATCCCATAAGCCTACCTTGTACCTGGAAAACTCTACTGGGGGGGTGGATATTGCTGTTGCTATGGAAATTCTACAGTTCTGGGAGCTGGGAAGAGTGTGGCAGACAGGACAGGTAGAGCAAGTGGTCAACTATGGAAGACATCTGTTCTACTGGCCTGAGTGTTTCACATTCCTGCTTCCTTCCTTTCTGGCAGTGTGACAGCTAGCTAGCCATCTGGCTCTGGGACACTTGCTAGAGGAGCTGGGAGGGACAAAGAAGCATGTGAGCTCTGCAATCTGGTCACAGGACACGCTTGATGGATGGCAGAGGGGAATTTCATGCTGGAGCCCGTGCTGAGTATAAACATCTCAAACCAAGTAGATGTTTCTGGAGAAATCTGTAACTGACTTCAAAGGCACGGCAGAACTCTGTCCCCTGAAGGAGGAAGATTTGAGCTCCAGGTGCAAGACCCAGGCTGTATCTCTCACTTTCTGCTTGCCATGTGAGAAAAAAATGGCCTCTCCTCCACAAGCCTCAGTTTCTTAATCTTTAAAATGGGGGCAATAATTTACGTCATGCTCATCTCATAGGGTAGTTGTGAAAGTTTCATAAAACATAAAAGCTGGACTTAGTAGCGGTGCAGGCCTGTAATCCTAGTTACTTGGGATGCTGAGGCAGAAAGATCACAAATTCAATTCCTGCCAGGGCTACAAAGGAGATCAAGGCCAGCTTGGTCAACTTAGTGAGACCCTATCTCAAAATAAAACATAAAAAATGTGGGGCTGGAGAGAGATTGCTCAATGGTTAAGGCATTTGCCTACAAAGCCTAAGGCCCTGGGTTCAATTTCCCAGTACCCATGTAAAGCCAGATGTCCAAAGTGGCTCATGCATCTGGAGTTTGTTTGCAGTGTCTAAAGGCCCTGGTGTACCCATTTATTTATTTATAAAATAAAAATAGGCAGGGATGCCTCTCAGTAGTGGAATGCTTGTGAGAGGCTCTGGGTTCAACCTTTCCCCACCCAAGTAACACAAACAAAACAAAACAAGTTTTGATTAATATTGAAAACCCAAACATAAGACTCTACAGAATGACAAAATCCGGGGCTTATAGAAACATTAGAATTGTCTAACGTTTCCCATTTGCTGACAATGAAGTTGAACATGGGATGTGACCAAGGAACAAACAGCTCAGCTGAGGAGGAGACAAGACCAGAGAATGAATGGCCTTTTCAGGAGGGTGCCCTGAACAGCAGGGGGACCATCCGAGCTTTGCTCTGTGAGTCCTTGGTGGCGGGCAGGGCGGGCAGGGCGGGCAGGGCGTTCAATTGAGCCTGGAGTTACCTGCTGCTTGGCTCCAGCTTAATTCCTGTTCCCTCCCCACCCACCTCTGAGCAGATGGCTCTCATTTTAAGTTACATCAGCACCATTTAACGGACGACCCCATGGAGGACTCGGAGCTAAGCTGGGGACAGCTTGTGTCTATCCAAGCACTGCAGACATCATCCTTGTGCGCTTTACTGAAAATGCATTTGCCAAGAGGGCTCAGAGCTTATGGCACAAATCAGTGATGGCAAGGTGGCCCGGAGCGTCCCCGGCATGCCGGTGGGAGGTAGCTCATCTGTCCATTTCTCGCCAGCTGCTTTTGTTAGGATCCTTTCATTTTCCAATCTAGAAAAAGACAACCAAGGTCATTCCTCTGTCTCTACGCTGGATGTGACCTGCAGGTTGTCAGAATGTGATGATTCCGTTCTTTTAATCAAAGGGGGATGAAAGTGACCTGTAGTGTTAACTGTCATCAGTTCTTGGAAAGCGGGTCTCACACTGATCTATTGAAACCCCTTGGTAGCTTCTATTTATTTCCTCTGGCTCCGGCTGATTAGAGGTAGAAAACAGCCTCTCCCCAAGGTTTCCACTTGAAAGCACCCTGTTAAATTCTTGACATAATGTGCCTCCCTCACCCTACATTTATCCAGAGCTAATCATTTTAGAAACAAACACTTTATCCACTTGCCTGCTTGGTCACAGGTTTCCTCAACTGATCCATACTGTGTGCTACCTGATCACCACTCCCCTGCCCCCACGGTGCCCCCATTTCTTTCCTAGGGACCCTCCTCTCTTTCTTACCTAAGAAACTTCCATCTTTCATCCGCCAACATTTGCAACATTTCAACAGCTGTGCAAGCACAAAATGTATAATTTGGGAACAGTGTCTGTGGGAAGGAATGCTTTGTTAGTTTCCAAAGTAATGCAAAGCTTAATTTAGAAAGCAATATAACGTTCCTCCCCTCCCTAAATCAGAGAGATTATGGATCTTATGGCAAACGCAGCCTGCCTGATGAAGCCAGCATTTTGAAGCCTTTTTTTTTTTTTTTTGGTAGCAGTTTCATTTTTATTCCCTGTCGGAGACACAGGAGCTGATCAATAGAAGCATTTATTCCCCAGGGACCTGTGTCTTGTTCAGCCTTTCTGTAGGGCCAAGGTCTGTAAGCAGGGAAAGTTGTTAGATGTTGAATCGCATCACATTGCCTGTCTGCCCACGACTTCCTACCTTGACCTTAAACTTGCTCCAGTTAGGTTCTGGAATTAGGTGATGACAGCAGCTGCCAGATAGATACTGAGCGGGGAAGGGACTGGTGTGATCAGATCACACCTCAGTTGACTTCCTTGGCTCAGGACAGTATTGTGTCTAGTCTCAATAGGGGAACATGAATGACTACAGCAGGGTCGATCTGCAGGCAGGGACTCTGAAAGTCGCCATTTGGAGGCAGCGTTATGCATACTACCACGGTAGCACGATTTGAGCTGGGACCAGGATGGGCTCCTGTTGAGTATGGCTGTGCAGGGGCCCTCTGTAGGCTCCAGCAAAGCAGCCTTCTGTCATTGGTTAGAGGTACCTCTTGACGGTCATGGAATCTTCTGGCAGCTTAACAGACATGTGCAGCCACATTTCTTGATTCCCTATGCTCCCCCTCCAAAGCCCACACAGAATTTAAACTCTACTTCTCCCAGTGATTGGTGTATGTGTGTCCATGTACAAAGCCAAGTTGGAGAGAAAGATTAAAGCAGCTGGGATGAATCTCCAAACCAGGCACAATTTGGGGAGGAAAGGATTTATTAAATTAACAGATCCAGGGGAAGTTTAATAATGAAGAAAAAGGCTGGCCCCCTTTCACAGATCCAAGCAGAAAGACCATCAACTCAAGCAAGTACAATCTAACTACCAAACTGCTATTCAGGACTGTTCAGGACGGCCAGATTTGAGCTTCCGGCTGCTCTTTGCATATCTCTATCTGGAATTTTACATCCACCTTAGAAATACCGTAGGAGGCCAGGCCAAGGTGATACCAACTCCAGCCTGGAGGTTGGAGGCAAATTTTTAATACACTTTTGAATCTATTGGGGGACATTTAGTCAAATTACCACAGATCCCCAAGAGAAATCCCTGGAAATAAAGAAAGGTGATTGGCCAGGAGTGGTGATGATGCACGCCTGTAATCCTTTAACCAGAATATCAGAATTCATCGCCACCTATCACTTCAGGCACCATCGAGAAGAGGCAGGATTTTGTTTTTGTTTTTGTTTTTGAGGCAGGGTCTCACTCTAGTTCAAGTTGACTTGGAACTCATCCTGTAACCCAGGCTGGCCTCGAACTAATGGTGATCCTCCCACTTCAGCCTCCTGAGTGATGAGATTAAAGGCATGTACCACCATTCCCAACTTTCAAAACAATTGAAGGCCAGTCATGGTGACAACACCTTTAATCCCAGCACTGAGGAGGCAGAGGTAGGAGGATCACCATGAGTTCAAGGCCACCCTGAGACCACATAGTGAATTCCAGGTCAGCCTGGGCTAGAGTGAGACCCTACCTTGAGAAACAAAACAAACAAACAAACAACAACAACAACAAAAGACAGCAATTGAGTCTTTAAGATGTGCTTTATTCAGAGAACCAGCAATCCAAGAAGACACTGTTTTCTCAGTTGAAACAGGGTACTTTGCAAAGCAAGCATATGTTCCAAAGAGCTTTTGGGGGGCTGCTCCAAAGTGAGGGAGGTTGGGCCCCCAGTGGGTTCTGCACTGTAGATTTTTTAATGTTTTTATGAATATTTATGAGGTGGGTGGAATATTCATAAATTAAGGTGACCCCTCTCCCTTGCCAAATCATGGAAGACTAAATGTCCCTGTTAGGGCATTTCCTCCCAAGATCATCTGGAAGACCCCACAAAGGGAGGGGCTTGCAAAAACCATAATATAGGGATGTTATAATGATGTCAAGGTCTTTTGAGGACACCCGTGGGAAGTGCCTAGTGCCTTAGTTTCCAAAATAACAGGAACAACCTAGCTGCAGCTCAGGGATCTTCTGACCATCTGGAGACACCCAGTATCCATCCCAGTGTTTGGGGAGTAGATCACACTGGGTTCAAAGTCATCTTTCACTACATAGTGAGTTTAGGGCCAGCCTGGTTACACAAAACTCTGTCTCAAAACCAAGATGAAGAAGAAGATGAAGAAGAAGAAGGAGAAGGAGAGGGAAGAGGAGGAAGAGGAGGAGGAGGAGAGGGAGGGGAGGGAGGGAGGAAGGAAGGAAGGAAGGAAGGAAGGAAGGAAGGAAGGAAGGAAGGAAGGAAGGAAGGAAGGAAGGAAGGAAGGAAGGAGAGGCAGGCAGAGTGGCCAGACTGAGCAAGAGGACCTGTATTGCAGAGACAAGAGGCTCTGGGCAAAGGTTCTAGGTAAGACAGAGTCTCTCCAAATCTCATCTGGAATCCTCTATTCTCTGAATTTCAAAATTCCATTGTGCTCTGCTTGGGCTGCAGGACACTAAGAAATCAAGTGGAGCTGAGCTGGAAGCCTCCTCCCTGGAGACTAGCTGTCAGGATGCTGGGAAGACTTAGCCTGTTGGGGGAGGGACGTCACCACAGTGTGACTCAGCAGTGGACCCTGCAAGTTCTCGGCTGGCCAGATGTGACAACTGGTACAATGGTGGCACATCTGTCCTGGGGGAACCAACTGCTCTCTGATTGGACTTTGGGCCTGCTCCATGGGAGGGAATTCCTGCCTGGTACTGAAGACCTAGTCAAAAGCTGGGGAGGCCATAAGCCCTAGGAGCGGGTAACTACTTCTGTTGTCTGGCTAAATGGATATATTATACCCACCAAACTGCCCTCTAATTATTTACATTTATGCCCATGTATTAATGCTATTCTCATTTTTGGTTAGAGAAGCTTCTCTTTTCAGATGATGGCGACCACTGGGGTGACCCAGAACTAACCAAGTGCTGAGAGGTGACAGCGGAGTGTTCAGTACTAAATGATAAATCTCTATCACACCCTCCAAGGCAGAAAGCATGTAAGAGCCAAAGGAAGGGGAGGAGGGTGGGCTTACAATACCATCTTCCAGACACAAAATGGCCTTGATATACATGACCTCATGGTGGCTGATGCTACCTACACAAGACCTGCATAATGGGAGGAAAATTAAAAAACATTAATGACATCAAAAGAGACTAGTTGGAAAGAAGAAGGAACTCAATGGAGGGTGGGTTTGGGAGGGGAAAGGAAGGGTAGTGGAAGGGGATTGTGATCACGGTACATTGTTTATGAAAGTTGTCAATAAGAAAGTTTAAAAGCAATTCCTTTTGACACGGGGTTTCACTATTTTTGGGATGTTCAAATGCAGACCCCAAACCTGAGCTCGTGTCTGGTTTTAAACAAAGAATTGGACACACCAGGCTGAGAAGGATGATTATCAAATCATTAGAGTAACTCAGAAGTCGCCAGAGGGAAGGGAGTGAGAGTCCTTGGACAAAGGAAGGGGGAATAAGCCCCACGTGGTCTAAAAGTCCGTGGGCCTAGGGGAAGGGTCCATGTGAAGTCCATGGGCCTAGGGGAAGACAAGAGTATCCTTCCCCCCTTCTCCCACCCTGGAAGCAGGGCAGGGAGGTTAGTCTGAGAACCCAAGGGTGAAGAGTGGACAGATCCACTCGGTCCAAGGGCCCACGCACCTCCTTTTCACCTTGCCTGCCCACGTTCATCCTCCTCCCCTCGCCCACCTGCGCCTCCTCCTCCTGGATTCACCCACCTGCGCCTCCTCCTCCCCTCGCCCACCTGCACCTCCTGCTCACCTTGCCCCACCCCAGCAGCTGCGAAAACAGCAATTCTCGAGATCAAACCCCACCAAAAGCCTCGTGAGCAGCCAGGCTTCTTCTTTGAGTCTGGGGCTGAATCCAGAAGGATCCAGCACACCTGGGCGCAGCGCCAGGAAGGGGCTGGGCTTGAGCGTGAGCACCTGAGCTGTTCCAGCTCCGAGGCAGCTGCTATGGATGCAGAGGAGAATAAGATTCCTAGCTCCTATGGACCTCTCTGTCTACCTGCCTCTTCACAGCGCTGCCTTTCACATTAGAAAGTTTGGGGAACAAGGCGACTGGATTGCTTAGAAAATGGAAAGCCAAAGGTTTCTGTCACTGGAGTTATTCCAGTTCTGGAGCGGGTGTCTTGTCCTGCTGGTCAGGGAGGAGGTGCTGGGGAGGGTAGGCATCTGGCTGCAGGAATCAGGGGACAGAAGAAAGGCCTGGAGGGTGACCAAGGGCAGCTCATTTAGAGCACAGAGAGGGCTGGAGAGATGGCTTAGCGGTTAAGGCACTTGTCTCCAGTGCCTAAGGCTCATGGTTCAATTCCCCAGGACCCACATATGCCAGACCCACAAGGTGGTGGCCCTGGTGATCTCTCTCTCTCTCTCTCTCTCTCTCTCTCTCTCTCTCTCTCTCTCTCTCTCTCTCTCTCTGTATTTCTCTGCTTGAAAATAAATAAATAAATAAAATATTAAAAATAATAGAGCACAGAGACAAGAAAGACCTGAACACAGCCACACGATGGCAGAATGCTCCACGCAGGCTTTACAGATAGTTCAGATTTTATCCAAAGAGATGAGATAGCTTATGACAGATTTTGAAATCTTTCCGAGCTCATCCTGTGTGTTTGGGGTGTGTGTGTGGGGGGGGGTTGTCATCTCCATGCATTTTTATTATTTACTAATGGGTCAGGAAGAGTTCAGATGGCTTCTCAGCATCCCGCAGAGGCAGGAAGACAAAGACACCAAGAAAAGATGGGAGACCCGGGGTAAAGCAGGAGGCACACACAAAAGGCATTTCGGTTCTGGAGATTCCAGCAAGCCTTGTTGAGGCGGTGTTCTGTGCAAAGCTAGCTGGATCCCCTGGGGTGGGGACCAGGCCTCCTGGCCAAGCCTGCGCTGGTCAAGAGCCAGAGAAATCCACAAAGGCTCCTTGTTCCTGAGAACCGGGTTCTGATGCGGCCCGAGCTCCTCCTGCTGGCCTCCCTGGAGAATCACATCTGGGTCCCAAATAGAAGAGGATTACGTAATTCTTCTGCAGCCTGACCACCTCTTGTATTTTTATTATATTTTTAAAGAATTTCCCAAGGACTTGGCTTCTCCAAGGCCTCCCTGGAGAATCACATCTGGGTCCCAAATAGAAGAGGATTACGTCATTCTTCTGCAGCCTGTCCACCTCTTGTATTTTTATTATATTTTTAAAGAATTTCCAAGGACTTGGCTTCTCCAAGGCCTGCTGTCTAATGTCAGGGCTCGAGGGCCCTGAGTGACTTCCAGGGTCCTCAGGCCCAGGGAGGGCAGCCATGGGGGAGCCATGCGGATGAAAGGGTCTGCAGGAAGGTCACTGCACATTTACTGAACACGTGCCGCATACAAATGAGCTGCGCAAAGGCCTGAAAAGGGATTTCTTTAAAAACTCCAGTGTTTCATCTTTTTGCCTCCAAAGTGGCTCTGGCATTGAAGCAGCCCTCTGGGCTTGGGGGAGGGCCCAGGTTGGAGGCCATCCATGGAAGTCCTGAGCTGAGTCCAGCTGCAGCAGTGATGGCCTCCAGCTAGCGTAGCCTTGTCTCCTTCCTTCCTTCTTCTCTCCCCAGTCGGCACAACGCAACGGGCAAAGCTCAGAGAAACAAAGGAAGGAGAGAAACCCAAGTCAGTCTTCCCTCTCTTAACATTGAAATAAAGGGACAGTGAGCCCCGTCCTTCCTCCTGGACACAAAGGCCAGCCAGATGTGTAGGAGAACCGGTATCCAGAGGCCCAGACTAGGGGGTGAGGGAGAAGGGACAAGAGGAAGCCCCAAGAACAGCACACTGGAGTTGGCAGCCTCAGAGCATTAACTAGGGGGTAGGGGGGTGTCCCATCATCCAAGGGGGGTGCAGCCCTGGGTCCACGATGAGCACCACCCTTGGGGATGGGAACAGATTTCCACATCTCTGGCCAGGATGTTTGGTCCCAGTAAGGAAGCCTTTTCCCTCCTCCCTGCTCAGATCCTCAGAGGTTAGAAAAAACAAATCCACTCTAGAAAAACTGACACCTTTTTCTTTCACAAAAGTGCTGTGTTTATCACACACACACACACACACACACACACACACACACACACATGCTCCTAAATTCTTTTTTTTTTAATGAGTGGTATAGGGTTATTTCCAAAGCCTCTGAATGAAACATCAGAAGGGATCACTTCTTTTGCCAACTAAGAACTGAACAAACTTTACAGTTCCCTGCTTTGCAGGAAGTAGCCAAAGCCTAGGGAAAATGGTCACGTGTGCTTTCCTTCCTGCAGGGTTTCCATGGCCACTTTCTCTTGTCTGCCTTCCTTCCTTAACCTCCACCATCATCATCCTACCAGCCTTTTGCTCACCGTCTCTGGGTCTTGCCAGAGCTCGGGCTCCCTGCCTGGCTGTGCTGGGGATCTGCTTTCCTGGGTTGATGCAAAGCTATGCTCTGTAGACTTCATGAGCCTTACGTCATAGGGAGTCAGGCTTAGGGACTTGATTCAGTCTCCGAGCTTCCTCTGCAAAAATTATGGGCAGCCTGACAGCCCATAAATTGCACTGTCTCCTATCTCGAATGGCTCTTGTCCACTTCCACCATCGAGGAGTATTTTAGTGTCCATAGGAGCAGAAGGGCTTCTACAACAAACAATGGATATTTATCAAGCATGCAAGTTGCTCCAAGAACTAAACTGCCAGCCCCGCTCCGTTGGATCCAAGGAAAAGCCCACAGGCATCAAGAAATAGCAGAGGACTGTTCTTCAGACGTGTAGCTGAAGAATCTGTAGCATTTTCTAAAGTGTTTCTGAAAGAATAAATGGTTTCAGAAGAAACCCATTCAGCTGCCCTGTCTTGTCTCATGGCCAGCAGGGGACAGGCTTCGGCCAGATATTGGAAACTACAAAGCCAGAAGTAGCAGGAAGATGGTAGTGAGGATTCCAAGGTTGTAAAATGTTTCTTACCTTCATTCACTTGCATGGCAGAGACAGTAACACACTAATATCGCTGTGTGCTGTCAAATCAAAATCGTTTTGTTTCCAAGATACGCTGTGAAAAACTTTATATAAGAATATACCTTTGACATTTTGTGTTTACTGATTAAAAAGATTAAAAAAAACCCCTTCCTGTTCTGTAATTGCGTTTGGTGACACGGGAGAACAAAGCCACCAGAGAATGATAAAATATTTTCCATCCCTGTTGCTCTGCAAGCCGTCCTCAGAGTAAATGTTACGTATTTTCAGGAGCCAGGGGATATGTGTAACTATGTCTTACCAAACTTGCTTAATTAGAGATTCATCCAGGAGATGAGAACTCGGTAAGTAGCTGGAGGTTAAAATGGTCATTGGCCCCAAAGCTCATCACACTTCCAGCCATATGGTTGAGTTACAAACCGATGTCCAAATATTGGACACCTGTCTTTCAAATAACAACGTACTGAAAGTAGAGATTAGTCTGTATGTTCATGTGTGAACTTGAACTTCGAACCAAAATTCTAATCAAATCTTCCTGTCAATGTGGAGAGGAGACACAGAGCAGAGGACATTGGGACATGAACCAGAAATTCCTGTTCTGCCCCTAACAGTGTGATTTGGCTAAATGCCTTTGAAGGGTTGGTAGAATGTCTACAACCTGCAAGGCCTGAGGTGCGATCCTCACTACTGCTAAAACAACAATATTCTTCTTTGTCACTGCCCACTGCCCACGGGGGCAATGATAAAACACACACACACACACAAACACACACACACACTGCATATGGGTGGAAGAATGTGCATTCTCTCTTTATTGCTCTCTTTCAGATCTCATTGCTCATACCCCATACCTGTTACCTCATTG
>PVHP010022476.1:10820-28425 GCA_004024765.1 Zapus hudsonius
ATCTCTTCATCCATCTCTCCTGTTCATATATGCTACAGAATATATATACCGAGCTCCTTGCCAATCAGGGAGCTATTTATTGGTCTATGACAAGAACCTGTGGGCATGATGTGCAAATAGCCAATCAGGACTCCCTCCTGAAACTCATTAAGCCAAGCCCCTCTTGGCAGGCTGTCAGGTGCCGTCCAAGACTAAGCCAGGGGGGGGCCTCCAAAGGCCCCCAAAGGCTTTTGCCCCTGACACTTCTTTCCTTCCCCTCATGTACGCCCTCTGATTCCTTTTCATTGTTTGTGATGACATGCTATTACCTTAAACTGAACAATCCTAACTTAGAGACCACATGGGCAATGTTTGAACAGAGACCCCAAAACATTTCCAGTAGGGAACACTTTGTATTGTAGTGGACAGCATAGGGGTTGGTGTTGGGGAGAAATGAGTTATAAACAACTCTGCCACTTGCTGAATTGAACCTCTTTGAGCTTCCCTTTCCTCCTTCAGGCTCATGACTCCATCCCTCCATCCTCCTCGCCCCAGGTGCTATACGTAACGCTCCTGGCTCAAGCTTGGTAAAGGGTAGTATAATCATTTTAGCTCCATTTTACAGATGAGGAAACTGAGGTCCGAAGTGGTTTGGCCAAGTCATACTGCTAGTCAGTGGCAGAAAGGAAATCATTCATTCTCAGCCCACAGTCTTGGTCTCTCACTGGCAGGTGGTTTGACTGGAACATTGATCGATTGGAAGGACATTACATTCACGCTTGGAGGATGTGAGAGGTTACAGTCTCCGAGTGAGTAAAGATGTTCTTCAGGCAGCTGCTTGTCTCCTTCCCTTCTGCTGCTGAGACTATGGGCCTCAAGGACATGGAATTTCCCAGGAATATTATGCGGGGGAGATGGGAAGGAGCCAGGAGCCTAGACGTCGTGTCAGTGATTGGCCAGCGATGGAGGGGACACACCCTGACTAGGACTGCTGAGTTCTAGACACCTTTTGTGGATCTTTAACCCTAAGCCTCAGGTCAAGAACCTGAAGCTGTACTGGGGGTGACTGGGGAGGGGGGCTCTCTGTTCTTCCTCCCAATGTGGCCACACTGACGAAAACTCCTTTGCTTTTCACTACTTACTGCGTGGAAAGCACAGTAAAGCACAAAAGCACTTTCTTTAAAATTTTTATTTAGTTATGTTGCAGTCAGCTTCTCATTGCTGGCAGAAACAACCGACCAAAAGCAGCTTGTGGAGGAAAGGGTTTATTTTGGCTCACAGACTCGAGGGGAAGCTCCATGGTGGCAGGGAAAACATGGCATGAGCAGAGGGTGGACATCACCTCCTGGTCAACATCAGGTGGACAACAGCAGCAGGAGAGGGTGCCAAACACTGGAAAGGGGAAGCTGGCTTTAACACCCATAAGCCTGCCCCCAACAACACACTTCCAACAAGGTTCCAATTCCAAAATTGCCATCAGCTGGGGATCAAGCATTCAGCACATGTAAGTTTATGGGGGACACCGGGATCAAACCACCACAATTTCTTTGTGCATATATCTGTGTGTGTGTGTGTGTGTGTGTGTGTGCAGTCCAGAGTCTCTTACCATGCCAATTTATGTCTGGCTTCACATTGGTGCTGGGGAATCAAACCCTGGCCAGCAGGCTTTGTAAGCAAGCACCTTTAACCACTGAGCCATCTCCCCATCCCGAACTTGGGTTTTTTTTTTTTTTTTTAATTGGCCTTTTGGGAACTGGTGGCCAAGCCTAGCTTGTTAGAACTTCAGGATGGCAGGTTTGTACAATTCGGACTTCTGAGCCTGCTTCCTTGTGTACAGAATAGAGTTGCTGAAATGATTCTACTCTAGTCTAAGACACTCACGTTTATCTATGGAGAAGCTTGAGAATATAACTAGCCATGAGCTACTTCACCTGACCTGTTTCAAGTTTAAACTCTTCCTCTATTTCAAAATTCGTTACAAACAGATCACGGCTTCTCCCCCATGTCTCTCAGACAACTGTGCCTGTCCTTAAAGCTGGAGTCTCTTTTAATAAAGTGGCGTTAAGAGTGAAGGTCAGAACCTATCAATGAGTCTTGAAACAAATTTAATTGGCCAAAAAAAAAAAAAATGAAGTGGCAAGAGATGAGCCACCCCAGACATACCATGGAGGATCCATATGGAACCCTGCAGAGAATGATGGGATGAACAAGTGACCCAGGGCCACAGCCAATCAGCCAACACAGGATAAGCCAGTGAGACAGACACCAATGATTTTCGACACAACCTAAAGCAGAAGTACAGAGACCCCTAAGTTCTCAACAATAAAGCAGCCTTAATACTCACCCACCACGACTCAGGGAACTGAGCAGAAGAGGGGGCGGAAAGATTGTGAGAGCCATAGTGGGGGAGAATATCCAGAGTCACGCCCCCCCCTTAGTAACAACATACTAGGGCCTGTGGAACCGGGCTGACTCCTAGGCTATCCATGGTCCCCTGCCCCAAGGACTGATCCAGACAGCCCACGGAGGAGGATATCCAGCCGATTGGGGATGGGGAAGAGGAGCATTGGGGAACTGGGGGTAACAACTCATTGTTTGCCCATTAAATAATGGAACTCATTATGGACAATAAAAAATGAAATGGATGGAAAAAATGTCAAAGTACATCACAAACAGTAATAGGTATTACTTTGTGAAATCATTGCTATATAAATTATGTGTCGGTTGATTTATGTGCTATGATAGCATAATTTGAATGTTTTTTTTAGTGTGAGCTACAGATCCAAAAAACCAAAAGCTCATGATCTATGTTGCCTGCAATTGCATTTTTTGCATTTTTAATTACTTATTCAGTCATTCACTCATTCGTTCAATAAGTATTTGTTGAACACCTTCTAAAGGCACTGTTGTAGGCGACCCAGAAAGAAACGCTGTTCCCAATTTCAGATTTTCGTATGTATATATACATGCATTTATCATGTCAGTTATCATTCCATTTCAGGAGCAAATCTGCAGGTCAGGTGCTAACTAAATCCAGTCCCCTGAAGCTTGCTTTTCTCTAATTCTGCTCCCCCTTCCAGTGACCCCATATCCCCATATACAGCCGCTTCATTCAGGTCTCAGCCTTGGGGGTCATGCTCCCCATTGTATATTTAATAAGCACAATGCCAGCATGGCTTTGCTGTCTAGAAGGTCTGCACTGGGTTTCCATTGAGTACTAACTTTTTAAGTATTTGCTGTTTGCATGCAGCTATGTAGCGCGGGCTGGTCTGGAACTCATCATCCTTCTATCTCAGTCCTAAGAGCTGGGATCACAGGGAGCTCCACCACGCGGTAACATCAACTGCTGAAACATCACACAGATAAGAAGCCTTGACCAGAGAAGTTTTGGTTGGTTCAGGCTCTCAGCAATGGGAAGTGAAGGCAAGAGGCTGATATGTCTTGTGCCCTGCATTTCAGATCCCTTCCTATTGCACCATATATTTTTTAAAAATTGTGAAGAGGGGGCTGGAGAGGTGGCTCAGTGTTAAGGTCTTTGCCTGCAAAGCCTAATGATCTGGGTTTGATACCCTGGTACCCACGGAAAGCCAGATGCTCAGTGGATATGCATCAGGAGTTTGTTTGCAATGGCTGGAGGCCCTGGTGCATCTATTTTCCCTCCCCCTCTCTCTGTGCTTCTATCTCTCTCTGCTTGTGAATAAATAAAAAATAAATAAGATTATATTAAACTGTTGTAGTTGTTTTAAGTTGCTGTTAGAATCCTAAGAGGTGCGAACTGGTTAGACTCATTGTGGTTTAAGAGATCACTAACTGAATGCATTTCTTTGGATTTTGTGACTGTCATGCTAAAAGCCTTAGAAATAAATGCAATAAATCCAGCAGACGAAAGAGAAAATTAGATTCCTGCCAAAACCAGTGTTTACATTTGGATGCCATTGGCTGTCTTGTTTTCTTTTACAAACTACTTAATGAGGTAGCTTTAGACTTTAAACCATGTATTTTAAAAAATGAGGGGCTGAGGGCTGGGGAGATGGCTCAGTGGTCAAAGGCACTTGCTTGCAAAGCCCAGGTTTGAATCCCCAGTGCCCACATAAAGCCAGATGCACAAACTGGTACATGTGTCTCGAGTTCACTAGGAGGAGTAGGAGCCCTGGTGTGCCCATACTCATTCTCTCTGTGTTAAATAAATAAAAATATTTTTAAATGAGGGGCTGAGGTCTAAAGAGATGGCTCAGTGGCTAAGGTGTTTTCCTGCAAAGCCTAATGACCTGGATTCAATTCTCCAGTACCTGCATAAAGTCAGGTGCACAAAGTGGCACATGCATCTGGGGCTTATTTGCAACAGAGGAGGCCCTGGAATGCTCATTCTGTCTCTTCTCTCTCTCTCTCTCTGCTCACAAAGTATTAAAAAATAAAATCTATCATTAAATTTTATAGCTGTCTCTCTCTACTTGAAAATAAATAAAAATATTTTTCAAAAAATGAGGGGCTGAGGTCGGGCGTGCTAGTGCATGCCTTTAATCCTAGCACTCGGGAGGCAGAGGTATGAGCATCGCTGTGAGTTCTAGGCCAACCTGAGACTACAGAGTGAATTCCAGGTCAGCCTGGCCTAGAGTGAGACCCTACCTTGAAAATAAAAAAAATAAATAAAAAGAGGGCTGAGCCAGGTGTGGTGGTGCATGCTTTTAATCCCAGCACTCAGGAGGCAGAGGTAGGACGATTGCTATGAGTTCGAGGTCAGCCTGGGACTACAGAGTGAGTTCCAGGTCAGCATGGGCTAGAGTGAAAACCTAATACAAAAAAAAAATGAGGGCTGGAGAGATGCCTTAGTAGTTAAGGTCTTTGCCTGCAAAGCCTAACAAGCCAGGTTTGATCCCCCAGTACCCACATACAGACAGGTACCCAAAGTAGTGCATGAATCTGGAGTTTGCAGTGGCAAGAGGCCCTAGTGTGCCCCCTCTCTCTGCTTGTAAATAATAATACAAATGTTAAATATTTTTAAAATGAGAGGCTGAGGTGATGTCTCAGTGGGTAAACTTGGGCATAAGGAATGGAGTTTGGATCCCCAGCACACAGTCAAGTGCTAGGTGTGGTGGCACACACCTCTAATCCCAGGACTGGGGAAGCAGGGACAGGAGGATCCCTGGAGCTCTTCTACTAGCCAGTCTAGGTGACTCACTGAGCTCTGAGTTCAGGAGAGACCCTGTCTCAGAGGAAGATGGAAAATGACAAAGACATCACCCTCTGGCCTCCACATGCATGCAGACATGTGTGCATGTGCATCTGCACACACTTGTGTGCCCCCACACTCATGTGCATACAACATTCACGCAACCTACACACATATGCATGCACACACATGCATACACACATATGCATATATACACACACGCATACACATATGCGTACACATAAGCATGCACACAGACACACACACATGCATGCACACATATGCATACACACATATGCATACACACATGCATGCACACACATGCCTATGCACATGCATGCAACCCACCACATATGAGTGCACACACATACATACACACATATGCATGCATACATTTGCATGCACACATATGCATACATATGTGCATACACACATTCCTGTAACCCCCCACCCAAACTATTTGATTAAATAGTTTGAAGAAAGAGCGAAGAACTTAAAATCAAGATGTTTGTATGCTCGGTGGCATATTACTGTAATTTGAGTACTGGGGAACCAGGGAGGCTGAAAGGCAGGAGAAGTCTAAGCTCAAGGCCTGCCTGGGCTACATAAGTGAATTGTGCGTGTGTGTGTGTGTGTGTGTGTGTGTGTGTGTGTGTGTGTGTGCGAGAGAGAGAGAGAGAGAGAGAGAGAGAGAGAGAGAGAGAGAGAGAGAGAGAGAGGACTCTAACCACTGGTGGCCTTCAGATGTCCCTTCCCCTGTGTGAGCCTGACCTTGTCATCTGACAGTGGTCAGACAGGCCTTGGGCTTTCTAGAACACAGTGAGTACCACAGCACCCCTCCCTCTCAGAATAGGTCCTCTTTCATTTGTGGGAGAATTTGCCAAGGTTTTATTTATTAAATGTGTGGATGTGCATGTGGGGGGGCGGGGTGTTGGTCCTCTCCTTCCATCTTATTTTTGACAGGGCCTCTTGTTTTTCTTCTGGGAAGGCCAGGTTAGCCCGCTGGTGAGCTTCAGGAACTTTCTGACTCTGCCTCTCATTGTTTTAGGCATGGTGGGATTATAGACATGAGCAGGCCATTTTGTGTTTGACTTCCATGGATTGTGGGAATTCAAACTCCAGGTAGCAGACTTGCAGAGCCAGCACCTTTGACCACCCAGCATCTCCCAGCCCCCAGGTTTTATCTAAAAGAAAGATGCAGCTTCCCCCACCCAGTTACTGGGGTTCCAATAGGGCTCTTTACCTAGGAGCTCACCCTTTGCAGGGCTATGCTGCTTTTGTTGTCGGTTCCAATAGCTTCCCCGTTACACACACACAGGTAGCGTCTCGCTCTAGCCCAGGCTGACCTGGAATTCACTATGTAGTCTCAGGCTAGCCTTGAACCCATAGTGATCCTCCTACCTCTGCCTCCCGAGTGCTGGGATTAAAGGTGTACACCACCATGCTGCTTCTAAGAATCACCTGGAGGAGACGATCTGTTTTTCTACTCCTAACCTTCCCTTGCTTCTGAATCAAAGGTGCAGGTTCTCTTTCTGCTTAGAGGTGTCTCTTTGCATGCTTGCCAGTCATCCCTAAATTATGCATGTCTTCTCTGCTGACCCCATACTGCTTAGCAGGTCCTCCGCTGCTGCAGGGAAAGAAAGAAGGGCCGACACCTGCTAACACCTGCTAACCCCATGGCAGCCAGCAGGGAAGGGCATTTTCAGCAGTGCTTTTTGCTGATGGGAGATTCGATCTTTTTCTTTTAACTTAATGGCACTCGCTCCAAAAACTTTAGAAAAACAGTTTCAGAACCATCTCCGCCCCAGATTGTGTAGCAAATCCCCAGAGGTGCCCTCCAGCACGAGCTCTTCTGGGTGACTGTCTCTGTGCTTCCTCCAAGTCGCCTCTGAAAGCCAGTGGTTACTGTCGCCTCTGCAGTCCTGGCTGGGCCAGCCCAGCTCTTCTCCCAAGAATGTCACCAACAAAGTGACTGCTTGCCCAGAGGGGCGCTGGGAGCGGGGAGCTCTTCGCTTTGACAACTCACTTGGACTTCTATTCAAAATCCACAGAAGCTAAAAGCAGACAGAGATAAATCAGCCTTTTCTACTCCCTGGAGGTCAGAAGGTTCTAGAACGTGCTGGCAGAGAGGTCTTGGGGATGCAGACTGCAAGTGGAGACCAAGTGTGCCACTGAGCGTTCCTTCATTCTTTCATCTTGATCCTCACCTCCTGGGTAGGCACTGTCCTCTGATCTCTGTCTGAAAGAGGAAGAAACGGGCTGGGAGGGGTCGGATCCCTTGTCTAGACACAGTTAGGGAGTAGCAGATGCTGGCCTTGAACTTGCTCTGCTGGCACTCCACCGTGGCCCTTCACGCAGAGCACTGACTCATTGGGAAGTTACGTAAGTGTGTAAATCACATCGAGGCTCCCAGACAATGTGACTGAATCAAGAGGAACAAAGTGGGCAGAAACACCACACGAGGCTCTGTGCCTTTGCAGGGACTCGCCAGGGACAGGGCTACACTAGTGGCTCCAGACAAGAAGCCATCGTTTGTCTATCTGGTCCCCTCGCAGCCTTTTCTGTAAACAAGCAGGATTTTAACGAGAAACACATGACTAGTTCACAAGGAGTTACTGAAGGCCCAAACTTTGGAAACTTGCAAAAGGGAGGCCAAGGTTCCAGGGTCAGACAGTATGGTGTCACTTGAGACAGTCACCTCATCAGGGGACATGAACAAGGTTAGCTTTTAGCATTATCCAAAGATCCTTTTCTTTTTCTTCTTTCTCTTTCTTTCCTTCCTTCCTTCCTTCCTTCCTTCCTTCCTTCCTTCCTTCCTTCCTTCCTTCCTTCCTTCCTTCCTTCCTTCCTTCCTTCCTTTCTTTCTTTCTTTCTTTCTTTCTTTCTTTCTCCTTTCTTCTTTCGTTTTATTTTTTGAGGTAGGGTCTCACTCTAGCCCAGGCTGACCTGGAATTCACTCTTTAGTCTCAGGGTGGCCTTGAACTCATGGCAATCCTCCTACTTCTGCCTCCAGAGTGCTGGGATGAAAGGTGTGTGCCACCATTCCCGGCTCTAAAGACCCTTTCAGTGAGGAGGGCAGCGTCACTGTCTGATTTGCTTCCTGGCTTCACGTGGGGATGGAGGCAAAGCGGTGCTGTTGTCAGGCCCTCACCCATGTATGTTCCGTGTTTGTTTCTAGTCATCACTCCATAGCAGAGACCTGCATCCCCTGTGCTCTGGCTGGAAAGTTCCGCCCATACATAGTACAAGCGAGAATTGCTAAGGAGTTCATGCCCCTGAGACCAGTTCTCCAGAAATGATGAGTGGAGAGTTGAGAGGCAAATATCCTAGCTTCCTGGCATGTTGGTTGAGATGATGCTGAGGTATGTTCTAGAATGCCTTCCAGCCTGGGGTGGGGCTCCAGGGTCCTGTGGTGCTTGGGAACACATTCTATATTATTGTGTTTTTTAAAAAATGTTTTTTGACAACTTTCATAAGTATAGATAATATTCCATGATCATAATCTTCTCCCAGCACTTCTGTTTCCCCCTCCCAAATCTAGCCTTCACTGAATCCCGTCTTCTTTCCAACTGGTCTCTCTTCTATTTTGACGTCATCATCTTTCCCTCCTATTAGACAGGTCTTGTGTAGGTAGTAAATATCAGGGCCACTTTGTGTCTGAAAGATAACATTGTAAGCACTCCTCCCCTTCCTTTGGCTCTTACATTCTTTCCATCGAATTTTCCCAGGGGTCCCTGAGCCTTGGAGGATGTGATAAAGATGTGTCACTTATAATGGCTCCATCATGTCCCTGTGTCACTAACCCTAGGCAGCTCCTGTGTTCCTTGAATATATCTGAGCCTATTGGTAGTTCCTTGTCTCAGGCTCTTATCCTAGAACTCAAATAATGATTCTTGAATACTAAAGTTCAGAGAAAGACAATGGGGTCGGTGAAAAGGAGCAGAAAGTGGGACCAGAGAGGAGTGGGAACTGGAGCTACTCATGTGGAAATCCCAACCTTCAGAAGGAGGAATTCCGACCAAGGTGATGGCTCACACTTGTAATCTCAGCACTTGTGAGGCTGAGGCAGGAGGATTGCCATGAGCTTAAGGTCATTTGAGGCTAATAAGTGAGACCTCTTTACAAGCAAACAAACAATCAGGACCAATAACAACTGAATATTAAAAATAAAACCGAAATCCCACTTTAAGGAAGGCATCGAATACCAGAGAGCCCCAAGACCCAGAAGTATGACAAGCAAAGCCTAGTACAAGACAAGTCGTCTCTATGACATCTGTCAGGGCCCAGGAAACACTACAGAGGAAGTGTAGATTAAATGTCAGCCTAATATTTAATAGTATAACTAGCTCTCACTATTAGTCTGAGATCCTTCACCAGGAAGATGGTGGTGGAGGAGACTCAAAACTCATCAAAGCAGAAAATTAGAGGCTGCTGAGAATGAAGCACTAGGGAGACTTCTCACACACCCTTCAAGGCTCAGGGAACATTGTAGATGAGGGGCAGAAAGAATGTAAGAGCCACAGGGTGGAAAGGTGTACTCTGAGGCATCATCCTCCCCCGAAGAGACCAACTGATGCATTCATGACCCCACGGTGAACACCAGTAACTCCACGGAGCAGGGACCTCAGTGGATGGGGCAGAGAAGAAGGAACATGCATAAAACCCAATGGGAATACGAGCAATATGCAATGTGCCCATCTGTTAAAGTTCTCAATAAACAGGAGGATTCATACGGAACCCCACAGAGAATGATTGGATGTACAAGGGACCCACAGCCATAGCCATCCAATCAACAAAAGATAAGCCAGTGTAACAGAAACCAACGAATCTCGACACAAAAACCCCTAAGCTCACAACACCATAGCAGCCTCAATACTCGCCCACCACGACTCAGGGAACTGAGCGGAAGAGGGGGGGAAAGATTGTGAGAGCCGTGGTGGGGGAGAATAGCAGAGGCATGGCACCCCTCAGTTACAACACACTTGGGCCAGGAGGACCTGGCTGAATACTAGGCTATCCATGGTCCCCTATCACAAGGACGGATCCAGACGACCCACGGAGGAGGACATCCAGCTGACTGGGGAGGGGGAAGGGGGGCAACGGGGAATTGGGGATAACAACTCATGGTTCGCCCACTAAACAATGTAACTCATTATGAACAATAAAAAAAAGAAAGACAATTTCCCAACTAAAAAATAAAATAAAATAAAATAAAATTGTCAACATATATCAAGCATATATCAATATATATCAACATATATCAATATATCATATAAACGTTCTCAATAAACAAATTTTAAAATAGATGAAGGTGGGATGGGGCGATGGATGAGTCAATAAAGTACTCGCCTTGCAAGTGTGAGGGCCTGAGTTTGAATCCCTGGCAGCCGCATAAATGTAGGATGTGGTGTGCATGCCACCACTAACTGGGATGGAGGAGACAGATGAATCCCTGAAAGCTGGACTAGTTCAGCTCTGCAGTGAGAGACCTGCTTCCAGCAAGTGGGGAAGACACACACACACACACACACACACACACACACACACACACACACGCACATGAATTAAATAGGTATTTGGATTGGCAAAGATGTGGAGGAAACGAGAGTCCTTGTACAGTTAGTGGAAATTAAAAATGGTGCAGCTGCTATGGAAATCATCAGGGAAGTTCCTCAAAAAATTAAAAATGATCTGGGCGTGGTGGCGCATGCCTTTAATCCCAGCACTCAGGAGGCAGAGGTAGGAGGATTGCTGTGAGTTCGAGGCCACCCTAAGACTGCACAGTGAATTCCAGGCCAACCTGGGCTAGAGTGAGACCCTACCTCAAAAAACAAACAAACAAACAAACAAAAATAGAATTCCTATATGATCTAGTAATCCCACATCTGAATTACCAAAAAGAACTTCAGGATTTTTTTTAAGCAGGGAGAGAGAAAGAGAGGAGGGAGGGAGGGAGAGAGAGAGAGAGAGAGAGAGAGAGAGAGAGAGAGAGAGAGAGAGAGAGAGAGAGAACACCAGGGCCACCACTTTGTGGGTCTGGCTTATGTGGGACTTGGGGAATTGAACCCGGAGCCTTAGGCACTGGAGGCAAGTGCCTTAACCTCTGAGCCATCTCTCCAGCCCTTCAGGATTTTAAAATGATAATAATGCTTCCATATTCATTGCAGTCCTACTTATAAAAGCTAATATGTGAAATGTCCATCAATAGATACACAGAAAAATATGTATATCATATATACACACTGAGTTACTATTATGATTTGTTTTTAAAAAAATAGTTCAGCTATTTCAGAGAGAGGAAACGGGCTTTTTATGGGTCCTGGGGAATTGAACCCCAGGCCATCAGGCTTTGTCAGCAAGTGCCTTTGACCACTGAGCCATCTCTTCAGCGCCTCTTCTGGTTTTAAAAGGAAGCTAGATATGACCACGCATGCCTGTAATCCTAGTCCTGTGAGGACTGAGAAACGCAGGGGCTCTCTGGTCAGCCATCTTGGGTTCAGTGAGAGATTCTGTCTAAAGGAAATGTGCAGATGAGTGACGGAGCAGGGTACCTGATGTTCTCCAGCCTCCACATGTGTGCACATGGGTGGGCACACACGTGCAAACAGCACACATGCTACACACACACACACACACACACACACACACACACACACACACACACGTGCATACCAAAAAGGAAAGAAATGCATGGTGGATGATTTGAGGACATTATGATAAATGAATAAGTCAGCCACAGAAATATAAATATGGTGGGTTCCCACTTACATTCATATCAAAATAGTTCCATTCAGAAGGTCACAGAATGGTGTTGTCCTGGTCTGGTCCTGGTCCTTGCTAACAAGGAATGTGAAGTTTTGGTCAAGCAGAATGATAAAGTTCTAGATATCTTGCTGTAACACTTTGTAACATTAGCAATAAGTAATGTGCAGTACACTTGAAATTTTAAGAGTGTCAGTTTCATGTGAGATGCTCTTCCCTTAATAAAACAAGAGGGAACAGAGCTGGAGAGATTGCTCAGTGGTTAAGGCACTTGCTTCCAGTGCCTAAGGCCCCAGGTTCAATTCCCCAGGACCCACATAAACCAGACCCACAAGTTGGTGGCCCTGGTGTTCTCTCTCTCTCTCTCTGCTTGAAAATGAATAAATAAAATATTTTTTTTTTAAAAAAAGAGGGAACAAAGCAAGTTGAGTGGAATGGGAAGGAGGAAGGACTCTGGTATGAAGACTCCAGGTCTCTAGCTGAGTTTCCGAGTGGATGTTGATGCCTTGAGCTGAACTAAGGAACGAATTTAGAAGATAAGAAAATAAATCCAATTTCAGATATGTGGGAGAAAGTGCCACTGGGCTCTGATGTCATTTAGAAGCAAAAGTGTCCCTTTTGCCAAAATCATCTTTCCAAAGCTCTTACCACAGTGCTTGAAGCTCTATATTACTCATTTCTTTGGCTTTCTCCTTCCCGAATCCTATTTTTAAAATGCTCCTGAGATCATTGGTACTTTTGTTATGTGTGATAATAGCATTGTGGTTATATAGGAAAAAAACCTCCTTAGCAGCTAGAATAAATGCCACATTATTTAATGGGTAAAATGAAACACTGTTGAGGCTTGCTTTCAGTGGGTCTGGGAAAAAGAAATCTGAACTGTTTACATAAGGAGGTAGATTTTGTTTAAAGGCAAAATTTTTAAAGCTGTAAAAGCTGGGAAATAAGTACATAGATGCATTATATCATTTCCTCTACTTCTGTTGTGATTGAAATTTTCCACAGTTAAAAAAAAAAACCAATACAGTTACCTGATATTTTCAGGTGTTCCAGGAGGATATCCTATCCAATTATCCTTAACACCTGCGGCAAAAAGGTAGTACCCAAGTGTGCTTTATAACTATGGTTGGTAGTGCTGAGAGGTGACAGTGGAGTGTTCAGCACTGGGACATCTCTATCACACCTCTGAGGCTCAGGGTCCATTGTGGAAGAGGTAAAGAATGTAAGAGCCAGGGCTGGAGAGATGGCTCAACGGTTAAGGAACTTACCTCCAGTGCCTAAGGTCCCTGGTTCAATTTCCCAGTACCCACATATGCCAGACCCACACAAGGTGGTGGCCCTGGTGCTCTCTCTCTCTCTCTCTCTCTCTCTCTCTCTCTCTCTCTCTCTGCTTGAAAATGAATAAATAAAAATATTTTAAAAAGAATGTAAGAGTCAAAGGAAGGGTAGGACTGCTTATAACGAAAACCTCCAGACACAAAATGGCCTTGATATTCATTACCTCGCATTGCCCGACGCTACCTACACAAGACCTTCATAATAGGAAGAAAAGATGTAGACACCAAAACAAAATAGAGACTAATTAAGAGGGGGAGGAGATATGATGGAGGGTGGATTTGAGAGGGGGAAAGTAGGGGATGGGGAGGGAATTATGGTTTATTTTCTATAATTATGGAAGCAGTCAAAAAAGTTAATAAGAACTATGGTTGGGGTACAAATACACAGGAGAATTAAAATATATATATGTATATATATTTATTTGCAAGCAGAAAGAAAGACAGAAACAAAGAGAAAGAGTGAGAATGGGCACACTAGGGCCTCCAGCCACTGCAAATGAACTTCAGATGCATACAACACTTTGTGCATCTAGCTTACATGGATACTGGAGAATCAAACGCAGGTCGTTGCTTTACAGGCATGTGCCTTGACTGCTAAACCATCAGCAGAATTATTGCAGCTGTAATTGAAAATGAAATCATGATGACATTTGCAGAGAAATGTATGAAACTGCAGATCTTTATATAAAGCAAAGTAAAGCAGACTCAGAAAGACAAATTCCACATGTTCTCTCTCATGCACGGAATCTAGATGTGCTCGTGTGCGTGCGTGCGTGCGTGTGTGTTAAAAGTAGAAGGGGGAAAAAGTACAAGAGGGACCAGGAGAGGGGAGGAAGAGATATGAGAGAGGATTTCAGGGGTGGGTGGGGGTGGGATAGAGGGTAATGAGATTCATGTGACGAGAATTAGCAGTAGGGAGAAAGGAGGTTAGGAAGAGGAGTACAGAGAACAAGGGGGGAGGGGGATGAGTAAAAATAAAGTATGACATGTACATACGATATTCACCATAGTAAGGATCACCCATCACCTGTATGCTCACTAAAAAAGTAATTTTAAAAAACTTCCATTTAGCCGGGCATGGTGGTGCATGCCTTTAATGCCAGCACTCTGGAGGCAGAGGTAGGAGGATCACCATGAGTTTGAGGCCACCCTGAGACTACATAGTGAATTCCAGGTCAGCCTGGGCTAGAGCGAGACCCTAGCTTAAAAAAAAATTCCATTTTGCAATGGTTGATCAACTTCCACCTGTCTGTCTTGAAAGTCTGGTACATTCTGCAACCTTCAGACCAAGTGAGCTTGCTTCCAAGAAGAGACCATTCACCAACTGGCTCTCTCTGAATGGGCTTCCTAGGAACTAGCCTTGCTGAGATCAATCCTAAACCAATAGAAATCAAGGGTGGTTAAGATGCATTCCTGCAAAGCCTAACAACCCAAGTTCAATTCCCCAGTACCCACGTAAAGCCAGATGCGCAAAGTGGTGCATGCATCTGAAATTCATTTGCAGTGGCTAGAAGCCCTGGCACACCCATTCATTCTCTTTCTCTCCTCGAAAATAATTAATTAATTTTACAAATCTGCTTTGGGACTGGAATGATGGCTTAGTACTTAAGGTGTTTGGACCTGAGTTTGATTCCCCAGTACCCACGTAAAGCCAGATGCACAAGGTAGCACATGTATCTGGAGTTGGTTTGCAGTGGCTGGAGGCCCTGGTAAGCCCATTCTCTCTATCTGCCTTTATCTCTCTCTCTCTCTCTCATAAATAAATATTTAAAATCTGATTTACAAAAGAAACGTCCAGAGTAGACCCCAGACTGTGATATAATTACTGTGAGACAATATTTGCAAAAGATTGATGAAGGGGAAAAGAAGCAATAAATAAACAAAATTAAAACTAAAAGGGGAAACATAGTTATAAAAACAAAGATTTGCATATTCACAGGAGAAGACTAGAAGCTCCATGGCAGCAACTTTAAAATAAGATACTTATGAGAATATGTTATCAGAACTGTTCAAGAAGTAATAGAAAACTTGAAAAGACCACAACTATTCCAAAAAAATTTTACTAAATTTGTGGCCAAAATGCTCCCTGAAAAAGAAAAAAAGACAGAAACCCCGACAGTAATGCTATATGATTTACCAAAACTCTAAGGATAGTCCTTGAGCTGCTTAGAAAAATGAAAAAGAATAATAAAAATGGAAATATATCCATTTCATTCCTTGTAAATATAATGAAAACTAGCAGAAACAAGACAAAGAAAATTATAGAATTAATTCACCTGCAAGCATATCTGGTAAAATAATAAATAAAATGTTAAGTTATTTAGTTTATCAATATATTAGAAAACATACCACATGGCCACAGAGTCAGCTTAATTCTGGAATGAAAAAGAGCTTTGTCTAGACCAGAAAGGTCATTGTGTAAGGGGGGTGGGTGGAGGAGGCTATGGTGTGTGTGTGTGTGTGTGTGTGTGAGAGAGAGAGAGAGAGAGAGAGAGAGAGAGAGAGAGAGAGAGAGAGAGAGAGAGAGAGAGAGAGAGAGCAGGCACTTGCCACTTGCATGCCTCGGTGCACGGACAACTCTGGATCTTGGTCCTTGCCCTATAGCTTGTTTGAGGCAGGATCTCTCATTATTCCTCGTGCACCTTTACCAGGGTAGTTGGGTCTGTGAGTTTCTGGGTGAGTCTTCTGTCTGCCTTCCTTCTTGCTGGGATTGTAGGCATTCATGTTACAGTGTTTGGCTTTTTGTTTGGGGCGTGGGGACCCAAACTCGGGTACATATGCTTGTGCAGCCAGTGTTTTATTAATGGAGCCATCTCCCCAGCCTTCATTTATCTTTAATAGACTAATTTAGAAAAACCATATGATAATAGATTAAAAAATGTAGATATAGCAATTGAGTAACAATGTGTCCACCCATGATTTACGAGGTTATTTTGGCAAGAAAGACAAGATAGATTTCTTTTTAAAATTTTTTTGTTTTTTTTAATTTATTTATTTGCAAGCAGAGGGAGAGAGAGAGAGAGAGAGAGAGAGAGAGAGAGAGAGAGAGAGAGAGAGGGAGGGAGAGGGAGAGGGAGAGAGAGAGGGGAGGGGAGGGAGATACAATAGGAGTTCCAGGGCCTCCTGCCACTGCAAACAAATTCCAGATGCATGCACCACTTTGTGCATCTGGCTTTACGTAGGTACTGGGGAATTGAATTCAGGTCATTAGGTTTTTCAGGCAAATGCCTTAACTGCTGAGCCATCTCTCCAGCTGTAGATGGATTTCTCGATGTGACAACAGACTCTGTTAAGCCCTATGGAAACACCATACTTAATGAGGAAATGAGTGAAGAGCCAGGAATGAGGTAGAAGCCTATCTGTTCTGAGAAGAAATAACCACAGATTTGGGAAAGGCAACGCTCCTGTTTGCATAGGCTATGACTGACTGACTACATAGAATAATCCAAAAGAAAGTAGAAATGGATTTACAGGACTAATACAACCTTAAACATGGATACTGGTTCCAAGGACAGTATAATAAAACCAATAATATTTCTACATTCTAGCAACAACCATTATGACATGCAGTCGGAAAAAAAAAAAAAACATTACCAATACAATCTATACCATAATGAAAACTAGTTTAATAGAAGAGGTGATCAGTTTTTATGGGAAAGATTATTAGACATGGAAAAGGATGTAAAAGGGATGCATTTACTGGTCATGGATGGGGAAATGCAATGTAATAAGAATGCCTATTTTCCTAAATCAAGTTATAAATATAGTTCAATTCCAATTAGAATCTCTATGGTTATCTCCACTGGCTCTCTACTAAAACCCACTGTTCATCCACAGACTCCCTTGGGTCTACATGCAGGGACTCCAACACACTTGCTTCATGCTGCCCATGGCCATTTCCCAAAAAACAAAACTGTGTTGCACATCCAGTGACCCTCTCTTCCTGCATTTGTTATACTCCCTGGTACCAGGTGGACTACCAACTTGTTAATCCAGGGGGAAAACAAAGGCAATTTTGAAGAGCAGGACAGTCCTTCAGCACTCAGGTCTCTTACTTCAATTTCATAAAATTGATGGAAGGGAAATCAGTGCACTGCTGGATTCACATGGAAAATCACCAGTGAATAAAGAGGATTTCACAGACTTGGTCAATGTAGTGAGAGAAAATGAAAAATAAAATCAGTAACAATGGTATTGACAACAATTTTTTAAAATGATCTACATGATTCTAAAGGATTGAGAGAGGGCCTCAGGAAAACTGGAGAAGGTCCTAAATTCTTTGGCAAATATATATAACCAATATATATATATATATATATATATATATATATATATATATATATATATATATATATAT